>JAKTSB010000042.1:0-128579 GCA_030579975.1 Blastobotrys buckinghamii (nom. inval.)
ATTTAAAATTTACGAACAAAAAAAAAAAAAAAAAAAAAAAAAAAAACAGAGAAGATTAGAATATCCTATATTGATAAGTTCATGAAAATAGTGGTGGTGTGGTGGCGGCGACCGCAACCTCAAAACCTTAACCTTATTACTAACATAACATCCATGCCTGAATATGGTGATGTATACATAGCCGTGCCGCGTTACTCAAGTAGCTGCAACACATCTATAGACGGTGCGGCTCTATATCTAGTCTTAGATTAATTGACAGATACATGGATGTAGAATCAATATTGCTAGAGTTAATTTAAAAATTTCATAATACTATTATAATGAAATTTGGAAAAAGCACCTGCTTTTTATTTATTAATGTATTTTTTAGGGTGAAAAGTATGAACCTTCATGGCAGAAACCGATAAAAATTTAACAACTCCAGGTCAATGGACAGGAAATGATGCATATGCATTAAGAGCTGTAACATTATCAGCAGCTTGTTTCAGTGTTATAGCAGTACCAGTAGTATTGTCGAGATGGTATTATGTTGTTAAAATGAGGAGAAATGATTATCAATTTCGACATTATTTAATTATTGTATTATTATTATTTGATTGGTCAAAAGCTATTATATTATTGATTTTCCCAATAAAATATTTACATTCAGATCAATCATTATATAAAGAAAAGCATTCATCATTTTGTGATGTTCTGGGGGTTTTAACTGCTTGGACTATAGAATCTGCAGATTGTGTTGTATTATTATTAGCTATTTATACATTATCAAGTGTATTCTATCCAAAAACAAATAATAAAACTCAAAATAATTTTTTCAAAATATTGGTACCATTAGTATTAGTTATAGTTCCACCAGCTATGAGTGCATTAGCTATGATACCTAATCATGGAGTCAGTGGGTATACGCATTTTACAAGTTGGTGTTATTTAAGAGTATATCCTTTATGGTATCGACTTGCATTATCATGGGGTCCAAGGTTTGGTATCATGATTGTAATTTTGGCCTTATATATTGCAATTTATTTAACTGTTAGAGGACAAATTCGAAGTTTAGAAAAATCTATGGGATCAATATCAGTTGATTTAGAGAGAATGCTCCCCCATTCTGGTAATACAGAAGATAATAATGAAACTACAACCACAACAACTTCTATTTTAACAAATGAACCAATACCAATAAGAATAATAGATAGAATTAAAAAAAGAATAAGTTATTTACCAGGGTTTGGATTTGTTTATCCATATGATTGGAGAAGTGCAACTGTTAAAGCAGTTCGAACAGCAAATGGTAGATATGCAGCAGCAGCAGTTAATTCTTTTACTATTGTATTACCAAATTCACAATCTGAACGAGCAGAGTCTGCTGCTTGCATAAGATCTTTTATCAGTAGTGAAAATTATATACAATTTCAAAGAAGAAGATCAACAATTGAACGTCAAGTTTCATTATTATTTGTTTATCCGATAGCTTATGTGTTTATTTGGATGTTCCCATTAATTCAAGAAGCTATGCATTATTCTGAAGATGAAACGGGCAGTTATTATGCCATATCGATATTAGCGGATTGGATGAAACCATTTTCTGGATGTCTGAATGCATTAGTGTTTTTATTCAAAGAACTCAATTATAAAAGAAAGACTATTCTATATAATAATAATGAAAATGTTGATGATGGAGAATTAACTTATGACCCACCAGATGATGACCAAGATTTTGTTGATGGGGTAGTTCGACCACAAGTTCGATACAAAGTCCCACCTCAACATCCAAGACATTTAGAAGATCATGGTCAATTAAGATCAAGGCTGCTAAGTTATAAGTTTGGACAAAGAGGTCGAATTGCAAGTATTGGCAATAATAGCGGTGGTGGTAATGGGGGTAGTGGGAATGAAATGTTTGAATGGAAATCTACTAATAGAAATACTAATCATAATTGTGAAGTTGCTACGTTAGATGTTATTTCACCGCTGGCTCCTATTAGACATGGTTCTGCGGATTTAACAATGATTTCCGAGGAAATTGATTTATTGGATTTCTTACGAGGATCTGTTTAGTAATGTTAGTTAATAAAAACTAGGTAAAAGTTTAGAGACTAAATTATAATTATAGAATTGATTTTTTATCTTTTTTGTTTAGCAGTATATGTATATCACAAAATCGGCGTAAACACTTGATGGGGGGAGTCTTGTATACCGAGTTTGCAATGGTATATAACACACGTATATATTTTTCTGTCTGACGTCTCAAAAACCTCCTAGGCTTTAAATATTAGCCAAAGGTTGTCCTCATTTCATCAGTTCATTTTGCTAATACTTTATGCATTATCAAGAACATGCCATGATTTGTGGCAATTAATATTCTAAGCGGTACTTAACACATAATCAATCATCATAATTTAGACTAATTTATTGTACAATATTGTACACGCTTCGAGCCGCACGACATTACTTAATTGGTAAAAGCGGTGATAATTTTTGTTAAATATCGATAGAAGAGAATTACAACCAATAAAAGAACAGTATAATTAGAAATGTATGCAATTAGTAATATATATCGTTAGTATACTTGTTCAATCCTTATTCTATAACTATAAATCTATAGTTTTCAAATGTTTAGAAAAAATGCATAAAATCAACTCATCATATCATTATTAGAAATAGAAGATAATGAAGAGTTTGATTGTTCTTGAGATCTATTACTCAAAGTAGACCGAATAGAACTATGTGAACTGACAGGTTTAGTACTTTGTACAGAAACTGGTACTGACAGACTAGCACTTGCACCTTGACCAAAATTCACTGTAACTAATAAAGTATATTTTCTAGTAGTTTGACAAGTTGCAAATTCTGGTACTAATTGAGTAGAATCATATAATTTTGGAATAGCTAAGGGTAAATTAAACTCAGTCGAAAATGATTTCAGAGTTTTACCATTAGTATTATTAGAAATTTCACCTAAACTCCAGTCTAATTTAATTCCTTCAATTTTTTGTACTGTGATATTTTGTGAATGAGTTTCACAATTTGGGTCATCGATTTCTGGAATATAATTTAATTTGGTATTTGACATGATAGTATGAGCTCTTAATTTATATGAAATTCTATGAATTTTCTCTGGTTGCTCAGTAATATCATTTGGAGTATAAAAAACATTTAAATTGAATAATAAAGGTTGACATCGTTTTGTTAAATAAATAGTTGGTGGGTTTAATATTGATAATTTACATGATCCGATTGAATTTTTAACAATTAATCCTCTTTTCAAATCATTTTGATTAGTATAGATTCCTAGTTGTTTAATAATTCCATTTTGATAATTTAAAGGAAATACTCTGACATTTTCAGAAATTGTAATCAATGGTTGTTCTTCACCCATAATTTTAGCATTAATCTTATAAAAAATCCTTGCAGGAAATTCTAATCCTTCATCATCTTTTTCTGCATCATCTAATGTCCCACCTATACTTGTTGGTAATTTATAATGTTCATTGATACCATCATGACAAGCTAAAGTTGGTAAATATTGTGGCAAAACCATTGAATAACTATAACTATATTCATTACCATTTCTAAACATTCGATCTGCTGGTAAGTTCGACTGCAAAACATTATAGGAACTTAAAATAATTGTTCGAGTAGTTCGTTGTTCACCATATGCTTTGGTTTTTGCAACACTTTCAACTAATGTTAACTCGAACTGTATAGATGAGAATGGAAATGACATTGTAGGATTAATGACAGCTCTACCTGAGATAAGATCACTACCTGGTTGATGTAGAATTCTATCCTTGGGACCATCAACTTCCATCCATGCAACTTTCCTGTCATTTAGGTTCGGCCGTCTTGTAACTGTTGCATTTGGAATATATGACGGTGGTTGAGACATAAATTCTGTGTATCCTGGTGGGTTGATCATTTTGATATGCTATGTTATGCGGCTGTATGTTGTTCCTGTGTGATGGTATTATTGTGATATAAGTTGTTTGGATATAAATTGTATGCAGAGGTTATTAGTTGAATAGTTAGTATACTGTTAGAGATCTATCTTAGACTATAAATTTATTTTTTGATGCAATATTGTTATCTTTTAAAAGTAATAGAAGCTGAATTTTTTGTTCAAATGACTGATCTTATTGATTTCTTTCACTTAGAACTAGTGCTTCCTTGGATGATATGATGTATGATGACTCACCACTCCTTTCAACTTTGATCTCATAACCCGTATTTAAAACTCGACTCCAATGATTTAAAAAAAAGAAATATCTATACCAGCAAATTTAGTTGTTCCAGAAAATTGTACGTTAATGTAATGACTGAAAAATTAATAAGTTAAGATGTCAAAACAGATTAGAAAAGAAGAAAGCGTTGTAAGCATGAGAAAGGGGAGGAAAAAAAATCGATAACAGTAAAACGTCTATTAGCCGTGCAATATATTCTCGATTAATTCTTTTGATTTTTTAGTGTCACAAAGTGCGCGAGTGTGTGTGTGTGCGCCATTGGCCGTTTCAAACGGTATTTTGGTTCATCTTCAAAATTCTAGATGCCATCAACTTAGGAGCTTTAATTAATGTTAACAAGAATCTATTTATGATAAGTTAGTAGGAGTGAGTCAACAGGTTTGATCCTTGTAATTTGGTTTGGTTGTACAAATTCGTAGGTTCAAAACGATAAATTTTGCAAAAGATTTCGGTTGAGGCTATTCGGTTAATCCGATATTGTAGTTTTAAGAGGGCTTGAAGATGATTTGAGTCATCTTGTGAGGTGGGGATGTGAAATTGAACATTTCCATATATCTACTCTCTATAGTGAATATTGATGTTTTACAACAATTGTCTGATTAATTATAAGTTGTATATAGTCAGTATTCAAATTTTATACCAAATAAGACCAAGCTATAAACTGATATATATATATAACTATTGCAATGAGTGAAGCATTTATTTATTGCACCAATATGTATACAAGAATCATAAATTTGTACAACTAATAGAGTAAAATGCACTTTGAATGCATGCGCACTAAATTTAGATATTAGGTATACCATAGATATAATTGTAGTGATAAAAACTCCTATCTAGCTCCTCATCATAATCAATTGCAACTAAATTATATAATACTATAAATATATATGCTATATATATATATATATTAATATATTATAATCAGCCAATCATGCGTTGTACATAGGGCCGACTTAAGAATTCCAAATGCTCTTCCTATGGTTTTTATAGTAGTAATTTTAACAATAAATAGCAAAGATTCAAAAGTTCTTAATCCTTTACAACTAATCATATTATCCTGACTGGTACATGCTTATTTCATTCCTTTCAAATTTGTGTAATCTTTAAAATAAATTTGCTTTAATCTCTCAAAACGTTGTACAAAAAAATACTTCTACAAAAAGGTGAATAAACTAATAGATAAATAATTAATATTAACTATCGAATGCATTTATACTCTTTAAATAATCAACCAATCTTTTATAATCATTATGTAAAGCAGCAACATCTGAAACTTTTAAATTATCAGTATCAGTATTAACCAAATGATTTAAAGGAGGTGCAATTTTACCATTATTAACGGTATTACTACTATTAATATTACTTGGAGTTGAATTATTTTCATTTCGAAAACCTTTCAATGCACCACTAACTCTATTAATAAAAGATTCTTCGGACGCATTTCGTTCTAAACTTGGCATTGTCAAAGTTGATGAACTTTCTTCAAGAACTTTTCTTGCATCTTCTAAAGTAGTTGGATAATTTTTATCATCTTTTGAATTATTATCTTGTGAAATTTTACCCATAAAAAATTTATATGAATTGTTTAATGTTGAACTTATACTCTTCATACTATGATCTGCAATATCAGTTGGATTCATCAATGATAATCTTCTATTTCTTTCACCAACAGATTTTTTGGACGCATTTGAATTGCCTCTTGATCTATTTTTTGTATTAGCTGAATCGGATAATGGATCAAAAGTTTGTCTCTTTGAAGATAATTCCGAATGTTCTAAACAGCTTAAATCTAAATCTTTTAAAGTTTGTTTATCAATTCCCAAAACATCTAAAGTAACGGATTGTAAAAATTGTACTGCTGCTTCATAATTTGTTAAACAATACATATTTTCACCATATAATTCTCTTCTATTTCTAAATCTTAAAATGAATTGTAAATTAAACCATAAATTTGGTGTATCAAAATAGATAAAAGTATAAATCAATGCAGGTAAGATTGAATCAGCACTTGTTGTATTTTTTGGTAAAACTTGGGTTAATGCATCAACAATGATTTTATGTGCTTGAATCAAATATTCTAGTTTTTTCTTTGGTGATTTATGATCATTCATTTTATGTAATTCTTTACCTGCATTTCCTAATAATGGGAACATATCTTTTTCATCTGCTAATTCACCGAATTGTAAATGTTCAAAAGTTATTGGAATTTGTCTTAAGATTTTGGCTCTATTCATAATAATTTCATTCGTTTTTTTATCTTCTTCAGCAAATGGTAAATAAAATATTTTATCATAAACAATATCACAAGCTTTAGCTTCTGCATCTTCACAGTATTGTTTCAATTTATTAATTCGAATATTTCTTTCCTTTTTTTTATTTGCAATTTCTTCAAAAGTTTGTAATTGTTGATAATTTTTTGTATTCTTTGTTAGTCCCTCCTTTAAATATGCTTCTGATTTATTATAAAATTCATCATAAAATTTTTGATATAATGCTGAAATATCATCTGCTGTTAACGGCTTTTGATATCTTGGTTCAGTTAGTGAGTTAACAAATCGGTCAACATGTTTATCTAATTGTGGTGGTAATTGGTTATATTCAGAATCTTCTTCATTTTCTTTTGTAGGTTCTTGTTCAACCTCTTCTTCTTCTTCTTCATCATCATCCTTTTTATTATTATTAGATTCGGTGGAATCTTTTAACTCAGTTGGTACATTGTTCTCGCTTACTTCTTCTTGACTATTGTTATCTTGTTCACTGCTAACTCCATAACTTTCTTGTTCACTTTGTTCAACCATATATGATTTGGCCCGATCTAATGGTGGAGGAGTATGAAACATTTTTCTTTTTGACCGTTTCTTAGTTTATGAATCTATAATTAATACCAAGATTTTTTGATATAATAATGGTATCACTTAATATATGGTGTACTTTAGTATGAAATTATCCCTTAAGCTTTGGTAATAAATATAACAATACATAAAATACCTAAAATTTGATGTATATATCACACTAATAATATTTCTATGATGCTTTTAAAATAAATCGTGTAATATGTAACCTATTGTACAAAATTCTGTGAAGCGATAGTGTGTGTCGTCTAAAAGTTGATGATATAAAATGATGGTTGTAATCAAAGTAAAGGAGGTTTATTTTTTTGGTTCCCTTCAAATTTCAAATGTGTTCAGATCATGATGCAAACTTTAATAAAGCTTGGGGGAGTTCGAGAGTGTTAAAAAGAGGTAATCACTGCTTGAAGAGGTACTTGTGGCTGTAAAAGCGCTATTAAGGAGGCTTAGAATGGTACAAGCTTGGGAGCGCCCATTCAAGCTGGTGCAAAAGCAACGTAATTTCACATTTGAAATCATCGGATCGGCAATATACACCGCTCAGGATGTTTCAAAGGCTTGAGTTTTCGGCTAACCGAATTGTGCACTTATTCTAGCAGCTTAACTCTCAAGTGTGCTATCATATCACCATGGGTATACTATTGATAATAGTTGCTGAGACGGTGGTTGGTGCTTCTGCTTTTGAAAATTGTGGGATATATTTAAGTAAGGATTCTCTAAATGGACGAAATATTTACTTTATTTGAAGAATGACTAGGTTTACTGCTAAAATCAACCAACTTTGTTGGTGATCAAAAGACAAACCAGTCACACAAATTTAGCTGAACTGGATACCATTAAATTGAGAACTTTTCAATTTTATTATAATCGAAATACAGATTACTTTGAAAAATACGTACAATGTATGAGTTATACAGTATGAAGAAAATTCAAATCCCAATTCCTATAGATATATATATGTTTCCCCAGGTTTTCCTTACTGTATATACATATCTACATTTTGTCCACGTTTAAAAGGTATTAAGCGCAACACAGTAAGTTGGCTCAAGATTAAATTTTGCTGCTTTGATCTTTTAAATCGAACGCGCGGCTGAAAATTCAAATAAACGCTTTTAAAGGTACCAGAAAGCACCAGAAACTTCGCGTGCCTCACTTATTTATACCTCTTGCTGTCACTGGATATAATTTTTCTGATCTGGAGTAAAACCATTGTAATCAATTAATTTTACACTGGAGATATTCAAAACTCGATTACTCAACTTATAACTCCAAGATTATAAATAAGTTCTCTGATTACTTACTATCACCGTACACAGTCGGAGTTGTTTAATATAATAATACTCAATATATTATCAACATTGTGATGCATATATGACCAACAACAAACGACCATGGGTATTCGATAACGACTACGAATCAAATAAAGCCAAGCGGCGATTGATTGATTCAATGATGCATTTATCTTTATCATCTAACCCTTACGCAAACGAACCACAATCCAATAATACCTTTTCGAACAGAGGTCCAAAAAATTCTAATATCAGCAATGTAGGTGATCAACCAATGAGTATCGATTCTAGTGGCCCCAATACAGTATTTATTCCTTCAATTGATGCATTTCTCGAAGATGATGATAAACTTGGAGGTGGTGTATTTGATAATTTATTTAAAATCCCAGAAGCTGTGTTGAGAGAGAGTAGATTTAGTAAAGTACCATTTTATAAGAGACCTAGTAAAGCATTAATAAAGTATGAACCTAAGGAGGTAGTTCTTTGGAGACATTTTTATAAGTATATTTTAAAGCATTATAAAAGGGATGGCAATGATGAAGTAGGAGAGGATATTGAGATAGATGATGTTGATAGTGGTATGACTGGTGAGTATTGGAATGCGGCAAATCAGTATGGACATATTGGCATGGGATTTAGGGACAATAGCACTAGTTCTGTTGATAGAATGATGGTCGATGAAGAGAACAGTGGAGGCACTGAAATTGAGGATGATTTAGAGATGATGGATATAGATTAATGCGTAATTTATTTATTTAATATATATATATATATTTGATGAATTTCAAGATGTAGCTGATGGCAAGTTCTCTTAGACTTCTCAATTCTGTATGTATAGATATCATCTTTATGAATAAATTATTACATATATATATATATATTATAAGCATCGATAGTATATATAAATGCATGACTGATATGCTTATATATCTGATACGGTCATTATAATAGATTGATATACATACTTATTATATTTTAAAATACTAGCTATATTATTATATCCATATATATATATAAATTTCGCTATTAGCTAAATCGAGCCGCACGATCGGCATCACTTTTTTATAAGTGTGTGGTGCTTCTAACTTAAGCACTAATAAAGGCTGGAAGGCGCGCTAATCTTGTCTCTTATCGCTAAGCACAAAACCAAGCATTAGTGTACTAATTGTCCCAATCCAGAGAATTATAAACAAATATTGAAAACTATCAAAGAAATGCTAAAATCAATTCTTAAAAAATCTTTCAGTAAAGGTATCAAAGACATCAACTACTAAGCCACGCATTATAAAACACTGCTATTCAACAAAAAGCTTATAATATATTCATAGCTTCGGTGCTTCAACTAAATCTACAATCAACATTAGCTAAGTTGATTATATATATATTCAAAAAAGTTCACATCAAATATACACCGTTTATATTATTTTGTTCTAACTGGTTTGTTCCTTTGAACTACCCAGTTCAACTTCTGATAATTCTAATATATAGTATACAAAAGGATGGCCAAGGATACCGAAATTAAAGAGTGTGATTCAGATAGAACGTTAAGTCCAGAGCCATTAACTCTAGATGCAGATAATGCATCAAATTCTATGGAAAATACTGATAATAATAATAAATCTAATGAAAATAAATTAATAGCTAATAGAAAAAATTTACGACCTTTGGTTACCAATTTGCCAGAATATGACTACGAAGATGGCGAGTTGCTGAAATTATCTGATTCAGATTTAGCAAAAAAATTCTTTCCAGATGCGGTTGAGAAAATCGAAGTGAATAAACAAGGTAAGTTGATTAATGATATATAATATGATACTTTTAACTTAAATAATACTAACAATGTGTAGAGTATAATGCTGTGACGGGTAGAGTAACTATTAATGGTACAACAAATATATTTGCAGGGAGAGATTTAAAGTCAATGTCGGGGATAATAGATGCGGTGACTAAATACGCAATTGATAAACATAAGAAAAAATATCCAAATCAGCCTATCACAATCAATAAAAGTTTTCAAGCTAGTAATGAAGAGATTACTGAGTTAAATGAAAAAAAGTTGCAGGTTTATAAAAAATTTGTAAATTATTATTCTCCAGATCAGGATATTTTTTCAGCAAAAACTCCATCAATATGTAGTGGCATTGGTCCTTTAGTAAATAAATATGATAATAAATCAACAAAGCATAACTTATTAAGAGAAGGAATTGATTCATTAGCTATTGAAAAACCTAGTAAAGATAGGATTTATGATATCATAAAAAAAGTAAATAAACGCAGTGAAAGGCTGATACCCGATTTTTTAGACAAGGGCGACCCTTATATGAATATAATCGAAGAAGTTAAAAATAATGAATCGATTGATCAATTGGATAGAAAAAATAATCCAATGATTTTACCAAGAGATCTGAAAAAGATTAGACCAGTTCAGGGGAAATTAACAAATTTAATAGATTTTATGGGTTATTCATTTTTTAAACCATTATCTGCACAACAAACATTAGCAGATTTAGCTTCAAGATGCTGCCATTTTGATATAAATGAAATTAGTCAAATTGATAAATATGGCTCAATAATACCCCCTGGTTTACCCCAACCTGCTATGAACTCAATAAGAGATTTATACAAAGTTCGGCAGAATTTGGAAGATGTATTGTTTGATACAGCAATAACAATAGCTAAATCAAAGAACGATAAAGACCAGGTTGAAAGAGGTAAAATTGCTAAAATGAGTGATGATCAACTAGTTGACTATATTGGTGTTATTGATGAGGATAAGAAGAATAATGATGATAGTGCTGGTATTAACAAAGGAAATAGAAAAAGGAAAAGAAAAAGTAAGAAGAAGAATAGTGTTGGGGATAATGGTGATGAACAAGTAGTTGCAGTTGGTAAAAATGATGGTGAGCAAGCAGTAGAAATTGATAAAAGCGATGACGGTGAAATTTTAATTAATTCAACACAAATTAGTGATATTGAACCAACGAACGTTGATTGTGTTGAAAATCGAAATGATGATGCTGGTAAAGCTATTACTGATAGTAATCATTATAAAGAAGATACTGGCAGTAAAGAAAACTCCAGTTATTCAAGTATCACCAACTTTACTGATAAACACTGTTTAAAATCTAATAGTGCAAGTGCTTATTATGAACTTAATAGTAATACTAAAACTGAAGCAGAACCAAAGATAAAAACTGTTGATTATCAAAAGGAGACATTTCCAAAGGCTGGATCTCCTGAGTTGGCTGCAAATAATGGCATTAAAAGTTCAATCAAAACCACAGATTTCAAATCCACAACTGAAACATGTGAAAGCGGTCTAGATCACTCAGGGCCTTTGAAAACTTCTATACCACAACCAGCAACAATGAATAAAACAGACACTGATATGGTTGAGGATACTAAAAAACCCAGCAGTTCAAAGAGAAAGAAACCCAAAGATAGGAGAAAAAATAGAAAGAAACCTGCCGGGTCGACATTATTAGATTTAGCCGCGTCTCGTGCGGCTTCAGCCCCACCGTCTAAACTCACCACAACGAGTTACTCACAACAACAGCAATCACAGACTAGTTTGAATAAAACAAATCAACCAAAGCAACAGCAAAAGGTGGAATTACCAATAAAAACTCAACCTTGGCACAGTTCTGAAAGAGTTGTCGATATACAAAGAGCAGCTAATAAAGATAAAATATTGGTTAAAACTAGTGCTAGAGGTACTGAAAAGACTGAGGTTGCTAAAAGTGTGCCTACAATTGATAAAAACGGTACAAGTATCAGTAAAGATAGTGGTAATGATACTCTCGAAAAAAGTACTGCAAAAGATACTAGTAAGCATGCAACCACTCATTCTCCTAAAGTCTCTAATAATGCACCACACACTGAAGCAGCAAATAATCAGCCAATTGAAAGAAACAAGCCTGTTGTAAGATTACCTCAACATCTATTTAAAACTTCTATGAATTCTCCAACTCCTGATAAAAAACGTGGCAGGTCTAGTTCAATAGCCTCAGTTCAACCAGCATCCACCCAAGAATCAAAAGTACTAGGTACATCTCAAACTGAAACTAAACAAACCTTCACCTCAACAACAATAGAAAATTTATTAAAGAGCCATTTAACTGAACAGCGAGAGTTGTCAAGAGATAGAAAAAAACCTGATTTGAATGGGATTCTACCAGTTTTTGATGATTCATTATTCAATCCACCAACTGGCCCAAGATCTGAAAGAGCCAGATCAACATCACCATCGAAATATCTAAATAGTCCATTAAAAACTAAAGCTAAAGCACCAAGATCTAGGTCCTTACCAGCTGAAAGTGACATAGAAGATTTCAGCGCAAATAAAAATCAAAAATCAAGTCAAGCTAAGAAACCAGTGAATTCCAATTCTAATTTTAGTACTATTAAACCTCAATCCAGTATAAGCTTAGACGATACAAGTGCAAGCAGACAAAATACCAAGTCAAAAGATAATAATTTGAATGGTCACCGGCCGAGCGATAATTTATATAACAACCAGCAACCTACAAATTCAGATTTACAACGATTTCAATATCCGAATATGGCACCACCTCCACCTCCACCTCCACCTCCACCTCCACCTCCACCTCCACCTCAGCCAATGTCAATGTCAATGTTGCCACCACCAATGGTTCCTACACCAATGGGTCCTGTTCCAAATCCAGCATTTGGTTTCACGAATCCTATGCAAGCGACATATTATTATGGGCATAATAATCCATATATGCCATTCTATCCACCCTATAATACTACTAATAATATGCCAGTTCCATTCAATGAAACACAATTTAATATGGAAAGCAGCGACCCAAATGCAGCTGAATCTACTCGTATTGGGCGCACAATGGGTGGATATGATTACAATAATAGCAATAGCAACTCTAGCAACAATTATTTTAATAATAGAAATTACACCATCGGTGGTAGATCTGGAAACCAAAACTATCAGGATGATTTTAACAGTAGGAATCATAATTATAATAGAAGAAATAGAAGCAGAAATCGTCAGTCAAATAGTGATAGACAAAATCGTGAAAGTTTTCAAAGTGCAATTATGCAAAGGGCTTCTCTTACAAGTGTGGGGACAACATTTACTTCACTAACATCAGATAATAATAATTTTTCAGATAGTTCAGATAGTTCAGGCCGAATTCAAGATTTTATAGTTAGATCATCCTTTCAGTCGGTAAACAGAAATTTAGGTCGCAATAGAAATAACAATAATCGAGCTCCAATAATCGGTAATAATGATGGTAGTGATAAAAATAAAGTGAATCCTAATGGTGGTCATGATAGTGATAGTAGTGATGAAGATAAAGTGGACCCTAATAGTGATCAAGGGGTCGTTAAAAATGAAGATGTACCTAAGGAAGTTATAGATACCAGTAGAAGTGGCCGATCAAACGATACAAAGCCAGTTAGTAGGATTTTGCACAGTGTTAACTCTAGTAATGAAGTTACTGAGGAATCAAAGAATCAAAATGTTATAGGTGAAAATTCAAACAATATGGTAGAATCTGATAATGAAGTTACGAAATTTGATGAGGATTACGAAGGTATTAATACGAATGCAAATGGTAATGTCACCCAAGAAGCTCAATCGGAAGATTCAGGTTCCAAGTTGATTAACAATAATGTGTCGAATGACACGGTTCATAATAATACCACAAATAAGAACATCAATAATACAAATAATAGCATTAGTAATACTAATAACAACATCAATAATAATAGCAATAATAATAATGCTAAAGAGGTTAGCCAAATCAACCGTGAGCTAAACTTCGTTGATGACGGTATTGATGCAATTCAAGAAAATGTTCAGCCAAATTCTATTAGAGGTCACAAAGGTGGTACTGAACCAGAAATTTTACTTGGATGGGGCAATAAAAATGAATCATTTTCAGCAACTAAAAATCAAGAAGAAATTAAATGGAGAAATAGTTTCCATTCTTATGATACCCCAAGTAATGATAAGATATTAACATCAACTCCATTCCTACAGGAACAAGATTCATTATCATCGCAGCAAGTTTCACAAGAAAGTCAAGTTAATTCCCCACCACCTCTATCTAAACTCGAGCAAATTCATCCACCACCACACTTCCCACGGCAACAAAAAGGTCATAACGACGATATATCGCAACAAGGAGTTGAGCATGGAGATTCTGATCAATCCATGTATGATTTTCAAAAATATTTACCTTTCTTATGTGGTAGTGACAATAATAATACTGATCTTGCAAATATTGAGGAACGAAGAAAAAGAAGAAGTCAAAATGATGATTTGAAAAATTATACTGCTAATAATGATGCTGATCAAAGTGGCAGTAGTAGCACTGGAAGTATAGGTAGTTTTGCTCCATCAAGCGATAAAGAAGAGTTTACTGATTTCAAAGTACCTCCTTTGGTTAGTAAAGATAGTTCAGATGATGGTCAATTAAATGTCCAAAGAAAAAGAGGGCGACAAATTCGACCATTAAATGTTCAAAAAAAATCAGTTTCTGATCCATTAAAAAAACTTGTAAGTATTGGCTTAATGAATAATTAAAGAATATAACTAACAAAATATTTTAGCCTGACAGCCCGCCAATTGTGGATTCAATTACTGGTTTAAAACCAAGGAAGAGAATTTTTCATTTGAACCCTAGAGTTTATAATTTTCATGAAGATGAATGCTACAGTAATGGAATAAAAACGTCTAAATATAATTTTTACAATTTACCTTTTAAACGCAATAGCTGGCCAAATTATCAAGAAGCATTAGAAGATTCAAGGGTATATTATGATCAAGGTGGACACCCAAGTAATTTTCCTTATAATAGAAGTTTACATGTCATACAGCAACAAGCAGATAAAAATGAGGCTAGAAAAGAAGAATTAAATAGTGTTAAATGGGGATCAGATGGTACTGGGTATGATAGTTCAGAGTTGGAAAAGTTGCAAAAGATTGAATTTAATTTAGAGCAAGATCATAGTACATATACAATTGAAAACTATGTTAGACTGGATGATTTTAATAGAATGATTGGACAACATGAACCTATTGTACCTCCAAATTTTAATGATCCTGATAAAAGAATAGTTTATGATGGTCCAACATCATTTCGCAGAACACGAACATCAGTGGATGGGGTTATTACACCAGGAGATATTACTCAGTCCAGTGCTTCTAATAGTGCTGGTAAACATTTGAGTAGTTCTTTGGATCCAGGTGTTACCAGTGACTCTAACAATAATCAAAATATTTCTGGGTCCAGTAATAGTAATAATTCTAGTAATGGAGCTAGTAATAATCTTCTTGACGATAATGGTGATAATGATTCGGATCATTTTGGTGGCCAAAATGATACACATGGTGGCAGTAAAGATTCTAGAAATGAATCTACTAACTCTGGTAATGGAAATAACTCAACATATATATATTATAATGGGTCCGATAGTAAAAATGACGAGTATAAATCAGGAAATTGCGACTCTGCTCATTCATTGGCTAAAACTTTTGGTAGACCTGAAGCTTTACAGAAAGATTGTCCATTAAATCCAACTAACAGTCCATACAATAATGATTTTTGTATCCAAATTCCAACAGCACCAGCTCAGGTCATACCTATTGATAGAGACATGATTAATAGTATTCTGAAAAATATAACTCAGGTTTCCAATTCAGGTGAGAAAGATGATTCAAAATATCCCGTTACTTATAAAGAGTTTGGGAAAATGTTTAAAGAAAGATTGGAATTTTTCAAACTTCATTGTTCAGACGATGCAAGAAAAGTTGGAGCGATGGGGTTGAAAGATTTTCACCAATATCAATTAGAAAATATTTTATTATTTATACCCGATTTTGAGCCAGATTTATCTAATATCCAGCAACATTTCTATGAATTGAAAACTAGACAATTAAAAGAACAATTAAGACAAGGTACTGAATTAGATAAGAATATGGCAAAAGAGATTATAATTAGAGGAGAAACGTTTTCTCTTATGAAAGCATTCAAAAAAATGGATGTTTTGTTAAATAATGAGAATAATTGTAGTGGTGATATTTATAATAAAAGTGGTGATAAATCTTGGAATAATAGGTTAGGTAAAGGGGATAGTAGTAGTATTCAATCTTGCCCAACATCTGTAACACAAGCTTTTGATAATTCTTCACTCAAAATTGACTCAAAAACTATTAAAAATTCATATATACCAACATCCAGCTCTACAACAAAAAATGTACAATTGAAAAAATTTTTAGAATTAAAGAAAAAAAAACGATTATACCAAGAAAAAGTTATTGATACCTATAAGATTTTAATTAACAATTATAAAGATAATCCAAAAAATTTTAAAGTAGTTTATGAAAATAAATTTCAGAAAATGTATCCATATGCATTCGGTAAAATGATTACCTATAATAGAATTAATCCAATTGAAATATCATGGTATAATACACCAATTAACTATACCCTTTATAACTCATATAACCAAGATTTAGAAATTTTAGCCAAGTGCAGTGTAATCGTTACCAAAGAAGTGAAAGAGAAGCTATATGGTGAAATGAAGAAAGAAAGTAGAAAAATTGTAAAACAAGAAATGCGAAAAGATAATCATGAGTTGAATGATAAAGACTGGATTGAATATGAGCTAGTTATTGATGAAGTTGAATTTCCGGATTTAAACGAGGAACAAGAATAATTTTTTATCGATTATATTTTATTTATTGCTATAATTCACGCTAATGTATTACATAGAGTTTAATTAATTTTTCAAATTTTATTAATCAAGGTTGAGCAGTAGGTCTAATAAGCTTAAGCTTAAGCTTGTGCCGAGCTGAGTATATATATTTCAATGACCTAATACTTGAAACAGAATACTAGGAATTGCTACAAATACTCCGAGTAAGCCTATTTCAGCTGGAAATGACTACCTACTACTTCAAAGAGTCCAATAAACTTTAACAAATCAACAAAATGTTTGAATCCAAAAAGACTTCGAAAATTGAAATACTGTGTTTATAACTATTTAATTTTACCCTTTTTTATGTCATCCTCTATCTTTTCTTTGATATGATAGGTTACAATATCCATTGCGGCAATAGCATCTTCACTACTATCATGCTCTCCAGATTGAATATTTCTACTCAAATATTTGAATGTAATTCTTTTTAGTGAAGATCTCCATTTTGGTTTATAATGAGGATACATTAAAGCTGTGTCAATAATATTATGATGTACTAATCTCATTGCATTTAGATCATTTTCCAATCCATGGCCAATCATAATTGTAGACTTTGAAACATATTTATCAATCAATTGCCTTGCTTGTTTGAAAGTAACTGATGGTGACATATCTCCGTTTTCATCTTTAATAGGCTCATCTAAAGAATGAACACCACTAAATTGTGAATTCAAATCTATAATATCACCATAAGGATAAACTTGTCGATCTAATACAACTTTACTACTTTCCCAATCAACAATTGTAACTCTAATCAATTCCATACCTAATGTTGTATACCCCATCTCACAATCCAATCCACATGCAAATAAAGTTGTCGGGTATTTTTGAGAAGTTGAGAGAGTAAAAGGAATTGCACTAGCCATTTCTTTTGGATCATCTAATTTAAATACATGTTTATCAAAAACTGCACATCCATTGCTATCCTTATCGTCATCCGTAGCACAACAAGGATATCTTTTAACTTTACTCTTTTCTTGTATATCATATTCAAAAACTGGTCTTAACGGGTGATACTGACATCTTACAGCCTTATCATCACCAGTATTAAATTGAGTACCACATCTTGCGCAAGTTGTATCAAACTTTGATGCTAATTCTTTTGCAATTAATGGCTCTGTGACGTAATCATATTCTTTTAACATTTCAACTGGTAAAATCATTTTAGTCATATATGGTTTCATTTTTTCAATAGTAAATTTATCAGCATTTGGATCTTTACCATATCTGCCTTCTCTAATTTGTTTCATTGCAATTCGAATATTTTGTCTATATGTGTTTTTTGTACTTTCATTGGCTACTTTATCTTCAGCTTTGACTGCTCGACGAGCCGGGAAGTTTTTACCTTGCTTGATGAATTCTTCTTTTAATACTTTTAACATATTACATCTTTCTTGAAATAGAACGGGTGGTGCTTTCAATGTTGTCGGAACCAAATCTATATCTTTAAGTTTCTTCTTAGGCTCTGAATTACTAGTTGATGCAGAAGTGCTGGAATTTTGTGCACATGCAGTGTTTGAAACTATTGAAGGTTTAGATGGAGGAACAGATGACTTTGATATTGGAGTAGCTGCCTTTGATGTTTGCTTGGTAATTGAAGATGCAGTTGATTGTTTTGATGCTAGATTGGTAGTTGAAGATGCAGTTGTTGTTTTTGATGCTGGGATAGATTCAGGTTTTGAATTTTGTGCAATAGCTTGTGATTGTCTCGCAGGATTTGATTGTACAGATTCACCAGTAAAATCTACAATAATCTTTGATGTATCAGTTGAATCAGCTTTATGTCTTTTTTTAGATTCTGAATCAGTTGGTGTACTACTACTTGATCTTTTCAATGGTTCTGATTTTATTGAAATTGATCTTTGAGGTATATCATGACTAAACCAACAATTAATCATCTGACATTTCTCGCCTTTTTTTATCGTCGGACATTCTACCTGGCTAAACTTACCAGTTAATGATGCAAACATATTTCTTTATTAAAGTTTATTGTTGGCTTTAATATTTAAATATACTACCAGCTGTGTGTTGATGTGCCCATGCATCGAGTAATTTAGGAAAAAAAAAAAAATAATTAATTCAAGCTAATAGAAAATGTTAAACGGTGAAACACGCGGCTGATAAAGAAGGGCTTAAGCGCGCTCCCAACGCCAAAATCTCTAAAAATGATTTTGAACAACACCATCAATAACCACATCAAACACCATCGATACAATTATAGACTGAAAAAGCATGCCAGTATCAATACGATTCGTTTCAATAGTAGGCAGAAATGTATGAATTGATCTGAAAAAAAAGTAAACTAAGCTAACTATGATAGAATTCTCCATTATATTTACGTGCATTTGATAACACCAATAACACAGAACAAGATGATAAACAAGACCTTAGGTATCATTTCTTATCACACATGGCATTAGATTATATTATCTCACAACTGCAGTATTCAGAGTCAACGAGGGACTACTCGTTGCTGCTTGTACATGATGGGATAGCTGTGTATGGTAGTTTATCTAATACTGGGGTTAAGATTTTAATTGGTACTGATGCACATGAAAACGTTCGATTTGATTTAAGAACTGTAAGTATTAAGAAGTGAGAGCAAGATAGGAAGCTAACAAGAGATTTAGACATTGAGATCAATCCATAAGGCTTATATTGGATATGTTTGTAATCCATTCCATGATTCAGATGCAGAGGATGTACCTATTCAGAGTAAAACTTTGGATAGGAATATTACTAGAGTTGTCGAAGCTTGGAATACTGCTGCTAAAGGGCTGTAATGAAAATTTAATATATGTTCCTAATGATTAATATTTTTGGAAGTTTTTACTTTCTCAAGTAAGATGATAGTTAGCTTTTCCTGATTGTACTTGTGGATGCTTCAGTATATACTGGGTCGTTAATAATTTGAGACCTAGCCTGGAAGTTATGGTATCCAAGTTATGCTGAGCCTTATAAGGATTATTAAATGAATGCAGCATGATGCTTTGTTTGGATTTGATCAACTGTGGTTCTAATTCTCAGGTTCTTCAATAGCAGCTACTATAATGTGAATGTATACATGTATGCAAATGCACTCTATAACTAGCATGTGTATTATAATTACAACTGTAAAGACTGCCATGATTAAAATGACATCAATCATAACTCAGAAAGGTTTTATATGCATGGCATCACCCTAGCCTAGCTAGATGCCTTAAATGCTTGTTTAAGTATAGTACAAGTTATACTGCATGCACGGGTTATGCCAACTTGAGAATTCATTTAAGTGGCATGGCTACCTTTTGAAAATAAATAAAGCATATATCGTATCCAATAATGAAATATGTATAACTATAGGTATAATAACGCATCTATAAGTGTATATTGTATGATAGTTTAAATTTAACAAGCAATTAGAGTGTGTTAACCTATCCATACAATACTATCAAGAACTCAGTTAATCATATCAAGCCGCATCTCCTAACTTTCGAAGCCTTTACGGAATTAAACACGGATATAAAAAATTTCCTGGTATGGTGATGACACCCCGCCACACCACACGAAAAATTTCACGTAAACCACCCAAGCAGGCGTAAAATTTTTATTCTGCAGCTGAGACAAAATCAAGGCTTGAAAAATTTCTCAAGCCGCTCGGTCCCAAAATTTTTTTTTATCGATAAAAGAATTTTTTTCAGAAGATCAACCTTATCAATAGTTCGACATTCTTTAGTGATAAAAAATAATAAATTTTAATTTATTATACCTTTAACTTCAGAATAGCGGCTGTTATTTTACTGATTTATAACAGGACATTCGACTTCAGTTATAATTATAGACATTTCAGCAATAGAATTGTATACTTTTTAATATACTTATTCAATAGACAATTTTTATCAAACACTCAAAAATATTGAGGTATGTTTAGACGCATAGTTTGGAGAATACTAACATAATACAGGGACGATTAATATTAATAACTAATAATTAATAACTCAAAGGATCTTAATAGAAAATACAGTTACAGTAAGTACTACGGAATTTCCAAGGAACTAACGAGTTTAGCAATGGAAGCAGCATTACCATTTGATCCGGTGGTAGCTCACCAAAATTTATTAGATTTTTGTAAAGAATCTAGATTAAACACACAACAAATTCAAGTATTAGAAGGATTAAGTAATATTGATGATCAATTGAATGCATTATCAGATATTGCAATACAACCAGAATATACATCATTAGTTTTAGCATCATATGAACCACTATTTTGTGAACTAATAGCAAGATGGATAACAAACACCAACCATAAAAGCATAGTAGTATTATCAGCATTAGGTAGAATAGCCTCATTACATGAATCATCTTTACAACTTGTTGAACATTTTTTGGCTCAAAATGATAATTATCAAACCATTTTAAAACCAACTACAGATAACGAACATAATAAAGAATTATTACTAGCAATTTATAGAGTATTATTTCGAAATCGAGAAAGATTCATTCAATATGTTGAACCAACCTATTTATATTCCTTATTAGACAATCAAAATACAACCAATTCAGTCAAATATTTAGCATTACAAATTTTGGGTAGCTATTTTGAAGTTAGTGAACAAACTCGACAAGAATGGTTAGATAAAAGAATCGATTCAAGTTCACCAGTTTATGATCGATATGAAAATATTGAAAATATTGATTTTACATTTATACCAGTATTAGAAGCTAAAAGAATCTCAAGATGTAAAGTATTATTATCAAGATCAATAAATATGGAAGGTGAACTCCAAGTTCCAGTTAATGGTTTATTAGCAAACATTGGTGGTGTTTTAGTTCCAAGAATTAGACAATCAACGGAATATACTAGTGAATTTGTCCCAACAGAAACTTCATTGAAATCTATTAGATTGTTAGCAGAAGGTTTAAATCAATCTAAGCCAATTTTAATAAGCGGTACAGCAGGTTCAGGTAAAACTTTTTATATTGATGAAACAGCAAAACTATTTTCAAGATATAATGATATGGTTAGAATTCATTTAGGTGATCAAACTGATGCTAAAATTTTAGTTGGTACATATTCAACTGGTGAAAAGCCAGGCTCATTTGAATGGTGTCCAGGTATTTTAACAGTAGCAGTTAAAGAAGGTAGATGGGTTTTAATTGAAGATATCGATAAAGCCCCAACAGAAATTTTATCAGTCTTACTACCATTGTTAGAAAAACGAGAACTATTAATCCCGTCAAGAGGTGAAACTATTAAAGCTAAAAGAGGGTTCCAAATCTTTGCTACAATGAAAAGTTTCCCATCAAAGAAAAGAGATGAGGAAGAACATACTGCTGATTTGATTGGTAAAAGAATGTGGCATGAAATTAAAGTTAAACAACCGACAGTTGATGAATTGAAAAGTATTTTGAAAAATAGATTTCCATTAATAAAAAATCTAACTGATCAATTTGTTGATACTTATATTAATGTCAAAATTGTTTACCAAGATACAAAGTTTATTAGTTTAAGTAAATCTGCTCAAGGTAGACAAATTTCAAGTCGAGATTTAATTAAATGGGCTAAAAGGGTTGATAAAATGTTAAAAGATAAAAATATTACTGAAAAAGATGAATCATTACCAACAAATGTTTATGATGATATCTTCTTTGAAGTTGTTGATTGTTTTGCAAGTTTTATTCAAACTGTTGAAGGTAGGGATTATTTAGCTGGTATAATCGGTGAATCATTGCAAATATCTTCATCAAGAGTTCAAGTATTTCTAAAATCTCATCAACCTGTTTGTACTGATCAATCTGCGAAATTTTATGTTGGTAGATCACAGATGAAAAAAAGTATTGCATCAAAACATGATAAACATAAAATGAATCAATTGAATTCTCAATTTGCATTAACTAAACACTCATTAAAATTATTAGAACAAGTTGGTGTAGCCGTTTCAATGTCAGAACCGTTGTTGTTAGTTGGTGAAACTGGTACAGGTAAAACTACTGTTGTTCAATATTTGGCAAGAAAATTATACAAAAATTTAACAGTTATTAATGTTTCTCAACAAACAGAAACTGGTGATTTATTAGGTGGGTATAAACCAGTTGATTCAAAAATGATTGCTCAACCATTGAAAGATGAATTTGAACAATTATTCGGCCAATCATTTTCATCAGATTCAAATGAAAAATTTATTGCAGTTACAACAAAATTATATAATGCTAAAAAATGGAAACGATTAGCAGTTGCTTGGAAAAAAGGTATTGAGGAATTCAAAAAACAATACCCAATTGACGAAGATTCTGAGGAACAACCAAAAAAGAGAAGAAGATTAGATACTACACAACGAAGAGATTTAAGAATTAGATGGGAACAATTTGAACAGCAATTGGATAGTTTTGAAGTTCAAGTGAATCAAGCTGATAATTCATTCTTTTTTACATTTATTGAGGGACCATTAGTTCAAGCAGTTAGACGAGGTGATTGGGTTTTATTAGATGAAGTTAATTTAGCATCTGCTGATACTTTAGAATCCATTTCAGATTTATTAGTTGAAAATGCATCAATCACCTTATCAGAAAAAGGTGATGCAGAATCTGTTAAAGCACACCCAGATTTTAGATTGTTTGCATGTATGAATCCAGCAACTGATGTTGGTAAAAGAGATTTACCTGCTGGGTTAAGATCAAGATTCACTGAATTATATGTTCAATCACCAGATCAAGATATCAATGATTTAACTGATATTATTAGAAAATATATTAGTAATTTAATCATGAGTGATAATTGGGTTTGTGATGATATTGCTGCATTATATTTAGAAGCAAAAAGATTATCTGATGAAAATAAAATTGTTGACGGTGCCAATCAAAAACCACATTTTAGTATTCGTACTTTAAGTCGAACTTTAACATATGCTGCTGCAATTACTCCAACTTATGGATTAAGAAGATCATTATATGAAGGATTTTGTATGAGTTTCATGACTTTATTAGATCAACCATCTGAGCAAGTTTTACATCCAAAGATTATGGAATTACTATTAGGTAAAATCAATAATCCAACCAAGTTTTTGAAACAAATGCCAAAGGCTCCACAAGAAGGCGATTTTGTACAGTTTGAACATTATTGGTTACATCAAGGTAGATTTGAAACAGAGCAACAAGATGATTATATTATTACTCCATTTGTTTTAAAGAATTTATTGAATTTAGCAAGAGCTACTGCTGGTAGAAAATTCCCTGTTTTAATTCAAGGTCCAACTTCAAGTGGTAAAACTAGTATGATTAAATATTTAGCAAAACGAACTGGTCACAAATTTGTTCGAATTAATAATCATGAGCATACTGATTTACAAGAATATCTGGGTAGTTATATGAGTGATGAAAAAGGTGTGCTAAAGTTTCAAGAAGGTGTTTTAGTTGAAGCTTTAAGAAATGGGTATTGGATTGTTTTGGATGAATTAAATTTAGCACCAACTGATGTTTTGGAAGCATTGAATCGATTATTGGATGATAATAGAGAATTACTAATTCCAGAAACTCAAGAAATTATCAAACCACATCCAGATTTTATGTTATTTGCTACTCAAAATCCTCCAGGTGTTTATGGTGGTAGAAAAGTATTATCAAGAGCATTCAGAAACCGATTTTTAGAATTGCATTTTGATGATATCCCACAGGATGAGTTGCAAACAATTTTAACTCAAAGATGTAAAATAGCCCCATCTTATGCATTAAAAATTGTTGATGTTTATAAAAAATTATCTGTTCAACGTCAAAGTACTAGATTATTTGAACAAAAAAATAGTTTTGCAACATTAAGAGATTTGTTTAGATGGGCTGGTAGAGAAGCAGTAGGGTATGAGCAATTAGCATTAAATGGGTTTATTTTGCTAGGTGAAAGGGTTAGAAAAAAGGAGGAACGAGTTATTGTTAAAGAAGTTATTGAACAAGTCATGAGAGTTAAAATTGATGTTGATGCTGAATATAAACTGTTACAAGATGATCAAATTATAAAAAATGATGATACTGTTGTTTGGACTAGAGGTATGAGAAGATTATTGGTATTAGTTACTCAAGCTTTACAATATAATGAACCTGTGTTATTAGTTGGTGAAACTGGCTGCGGTAAAACTACTATTTGTCAAATTTTAGCTGATGCATTGAGAAAAAAATTGTTTATTGTTAATGCACATCAAAATACTGAAACTGGTGATATTATTGGTGCTCAACGACCTGTTAGAAATCGAAGTGAAAATCAACAAAAATTAGCTCATGAAATTAAAAGTGTTTTAATTCAAATTGGTCAAGATCAATATAGAGAATGCGATGATTTGGATCTATTAAAAGATGCATATAATAAATTAGATCATTCTTTATTAAATGTTAATGCAGTACAAAGAATCAATACATTATTAGAGCGGTTACAAGTTCTATTTGAATGGAGTGATGGTAGTTTAATTCAAGCATTAAGATCTGGTGATTTGTTTTTAATGGATGAAATTTCATTAGCTGACGATTCAGTTTTGGAAAGATTAAATAGTGTTTTAGAACCAGAACGAACTTTATTATTATCAGAAAAAGGTGCTCAAGATGACTCCAATGTTGTTGCTAAAGATGGATTTCAATTTTTTGCTACAATGAATCCAGGTGGTGATTATGGTAAGAAAGAATTATCACCAGCTTTAAGAAATCGTTTCACTGAAATCTGGGTTCCATCTATGGAGGATTTCGATGATGTTTTGGAAATTGTTAAAAATCGATTAGATAATGAATTAAGAGAATTTGCTAAGCCAATTGTTCAATTCGGTAAATGGTTTGGTACTGAATATGGTACTTCAGGTGATGCATCTTCAGGTGTTATTTCATTAAGAGATATTTTGGCATGGGTTAAATTTGTTAACGCGTTATCTAAAGAAATCGATGAACCACGCGACGCGGTCTTCCATGGCGCTTGTATGGTTTTCATTGATTCTGTTGGTTCAAATGCATCAGCAAACTTAGCACAATCTGCTACGATTTTACAACAGCATCGATTAAAATGTGTTGATAAATTATCATCATTATTAGGGTTCAATTATAAAAAATCATATACCAGTAATTATGAAGTTGAAGTTAGTGATTCATTATTAAAAATTGGTCCATTTAGTTTATCAAGAAAATCAGTTGAAAATGATAAAGTATCATTTAATTTACAAGCTCCAACTACTACTATGAATGCTTTAAGAGTTATCAGAGGTATGCAAGCCAAAAAGCCAATTTTATTAGAAGGATCACCAGGTGTTGGTAAAACAAGTTTAATCACTGCAATTGCAAGTGTTGTTGGTCAACCATTAACCAGAATTAATTTAAGTGAGCAAACTGATTTGATCGATTTATTTGGTGCTGATGCTCCAGCTGAAGGTAAACAAGCTGGTGAGTTTGTTTGGAGAGATGCACCATTTTTAAGAGCTATGCAGCAAGGTGAATGGGTTTTGTTAGATGAAATGAATTTAGCTTCTCAATCAGTGCTAGAAGGTTTGAATGCTTGTTTAGATCATCGAGGTGAGACTTATATTCCTGAATTAGATAAAACTTTTAAATGTCATCCAAATTTTACTGTTTTTGCTGCACAAAATCCTCAATATCAAGGTGGTGGTAGAAAGGGGCTACCAAAATCTTTTATCAATCGATTTTCTGTTGTTTATGTTGATGTTTTGCAATTAGATGATTTAAATATGATTTCTCAATATGTTTTCCCAAATATTGAAAAACAAGTTATTGAAAAGTTGATTAATTTTATTGTTGAATTGGATAATGAGGTATCGGTTAAGAAAAGTTTTGGTACATTAGGTAGTCCATTTGAATTTAATTTAAGAGATACAATGAGATGGTTAGGCTTAGTTGATGAAAAGAAATCTTTCAGTTCAGACTGTGAACCATACGAATTTTTCGATTTAATTATTAGTTCAAGATTTAGAACATCAAGAGATATTGGATTCGCTAAAAAGATTTATGAAAAATATTTTGGTCCAATTCCAAATCGTGATGTTTATTATCATGTTGGTAAAAACTATATCCAAGTTGGTCATTCATTAGCTGAAAGAATCTCTAATATTGATAATGATAACAATGATATTCAACCATTACAATGTAATATGAATGTTTTGGAAACTGCAATTACTTGTATTAATCATTCATGGCCATTAATTTTAACTGGTCCAACTAATTCTGGTAAAACTAATATTATTAGATTATTAGCTGATGTTTTGGGTGCTAATTTACATGAATTTTCGATGAATGGTGATATTGATAGTACTGATTTATTAGGTGGGTTTGATCAAGTTGATATTGCTCATATGTCTGTTGATATCTGGGATGCAGTAGAACAATTATCAATGGAAGTTTCTGCTATTGCTTTAAATCATGACCAAACTGAATGGTTGAAAAAATTAAGTATTCCAACTGAGATTTTAAGACATACGATGACTCGAGATAAAGCAAGTGCCGAAGAATTGAAACAATTGATTGGTGCGTTAAAATCAATGCCATCATTTAATGAAAATATTGATGCTAGAGTTGGTAAATTGGTTAAAGATGGGGAATTATTATTAGAAGAATATCAAAAGATTCAAACAGTCAGATTCCAATGGTTTGATGGTACTTTATTAAAGGCAGTTGAAGAAGGTCATTGGTTGATTTTAGATAATGCTAATTTATGTAACCCATCTGTTTTGGATCGATTAAATTCTTTATTAGAACCAAATGGGTTATTGATGGTTAATGAATGTGCATTAGAAAATGGTGAACCAAGAGTTGTTCGACCACATAAGAATTTTAGATTATTTTTGACTGTTGATCCAAGATATGGTGAATTATCAAGAGCTATGAGAAACCGAGGTGTTGAAGTTTATATTAATAATTTAGATGAACGAGCTACTGAGTATGATCAATTGATTTTGCAAAATTCAGTTGAAGTTGCTAGTAAAGGAATGTTGAAACAATTAGGTTCTTTATCAATGGTTGATGAAAACAAATTTGCTGTTTCATCTTTTGTTAAGCCTTCACATTCTATTCAAAAATTCTTTGCAACCTTAGATGATGTTTCATTAAATGCTTCTATGGATAAGATTACCAATATTTCATTATCTCAGTTGAATGTTTTACCAATTGAAGTATTACCATTAATTGAACGATGGGTTGAATTAGTTACTAAGCATGATTTATTTAGTGAAATGAGTCAATATTTAGCAGCTGAATTATTGAAAAATGTTCAATTTGTTCATTCATCACATTATTTGAAACCTTTAGAACAGTTATACGATAATGCCAATTCTGTTGTTGATGTTCCAATTTCAACTCAGCCAATCAATGCAATGATTAATAATTATTTTGCAAGATTTGGGTTACCTAATTTCAAATCATCATTAAATGAATTATCATTATTATTAAGATTATCAATTTCAATTTCTTCAATTAATAAAACTTTAGAGCATGTTGAAATTGCAGTTGGTACTAAAAAACCAAGTGAAATGACTTATTTAGTTAAATCAGCTGCATTGAGTTTAGGTAAACCATTAAAAGATCCAGTGGAAGTTCCAGTTTTTGCTACCATTAAATCAATTACACAATTTTCTGGTGAAGTTATTGGCTTATATTTCAATGATTTGTTACAGTTGAATGAAGTATGTATATGAATAAGGAAATCGAAAGAGAGAATAAAACTAACAGTTATAGATCGAAATGATTGCAATTAAGCAATTAATGCAAATTGGTACTGATTTGCTATTATTAACTAATAGCTCAGCAGGCGATGCAAGTCAATTGCATGTTTATCGAGAAATTTTAGAAACTTGGTTATCAGATTACCAATTATTACCAGCATTACAAGATAAATTAAATGAGTTAGGAAAAGCCGTATCAGTATTTGGATCTCATTTAGATTTAAAAACTGGTACTTCAATGGTTAAATTATGGAAGAGTTTAAAGGGTGATTTTCCACTAACTGAACAAGGATGGGAACGGTTTAATAAAATTTTAAAAGTTTCACAAAGATTTGATGAAGTTAGTTCATTAGTTTTTGTTGATTCTTTGGAAACTGTTTCAACGCTTAGAAGTGCATTGATTGATATGTTAACTGATATATCAATTTTGGATTCTTCTGCTATCGATGGTGCCATTGCTGTAAGTATAAATTATTTAAAGAGAAAAACAAACTAACAAAATATAGAGTATTGAAAATGGTATTCAAAAACTAGATGATTTAAGTCAACAATTCCAAGAAAAACGACGACATATGTTTAAAGATACTTTTGGATTACTAAAATTATTTTTGGAAATTTCAACTGTTAATGATAAAGATTTAGTAAGTACTGTTAACTATTAGAGAAAAAACTAACATTATAGTCAAATATTGATCAATTGGTTGATTTAGCATATTATGCTAATACGCCAACCAGCAATTTAGCAGCTTTCAAAAAGGGTGAATTTGATAAACCATATTTATCATTCTTTGATTCATTATGGGATCAAAGAAGTTCAAATGTTAGTCAAACAATTGACGATACATTAATTGGATTATTGATGCAATCAAGGTATGTTCATTATTGAAAAAAAAAAAAAAAAAAAAAAAAAAAATTAAAAAAGAAAGAAACTAACAAAGCTAGATATACTTTGCAAACTATTCCATCTATTGATTATCATCAAACTAGAACTGATCTGAAAACATTAGGTCAAAAAGTTATTGATAACATGTCAGTAATTTTAAGTGATCGATTGGAAATTTTTGCTTCATTATTAATCAATCAAATCAACAAGATTATTGGATTACATCAAGATGGTGTTGATTATGATATTGGATCATTTAATAAAATTAATGAGAAGTTCTTTCAGCCTTCTCTAAAACTATTACAATCATCAGAAAATAGACGAGCTTGTATTGGTAAATCATGGATTCAATTTGCATTAGGTATGGTGTTATTGTATATTCCAAATATTCCATTTGATCCAGCTATTAGACAGCATGTTGAACATAATAGATATAAATCACACGAAAAGCAATGCAATGATTTATTAGAATCATGGGATTTGGTTAAAAATGTTTTCTTTGGTCCAAATAAGGACTCATTAAGTGACGAAATTTTGAATCATGATGGTTTAGTATCAAAAGTTATTAAACCTGGTACTTATAGACCAAATGTTACTGAAGCAAGTTCATTACATCAAGAATGGATTGCATTAGTTGATTCAAGTGTTGGTGAAAAAGCAGTTGAATCATTATTATCAAATGACTCAATGGAAAAGGTATCCTTATGGCAATCTAATTGTATTCATTATATTACTAGAATGAGAAAAAGATTTCAAAGTTATTCTGATATTACTGAAATCTTGGATGGTATTATTTATTCAATGAAGTTAGGTTTTGATTTATTATATCATTCAGATGAAATTGATCATGATACTCCGTTCTGGTTAATGGATCCAAATGTTTTGGCTACTAAACGATTAGAATCAATTGTTGGTCATTTATTGAAAAGTAATACTAAACCATTAAATGTTGATAATAACTTGTTATTACAAATTCTAGAATCATTGGCTGTTAATTCAAAAATCTCAGGTACTAATGCACCAACTGGTATTATTAATCAAATTTTAACTGACTTTCATCTGAAATGGAGAATTAAAAGAAAAAAGGAAGAAGAAGATGAAATCGCTGCAAATGCTGTTTTTATTGATGATTCAAATGAAGCAATTGAAGAAGAATTTCATCAAATGTTCCCTGATTATGAAGGTGAATTACCACTTAATATTAAAAAGAATGATGAAGATTTAATGAATTATAAATTGGCTAAAGTTTATATGCAAATTTATGGATTTGATGTTAATAGTTTTGAGGAATCAATTAAAAATGGTGCCGATGTTGTTACTTTTGATGTTTCAAATAAAAATCCATCTAATTATAATAACAATATGGGGGCAATTTTACCATCAATTAGTGTTGTAATTAATGATAGTGTTGAGATCAGAGATAATGGTGCTAAATTCAATTTTTATCATGAATCAAATCAAGCTGAATTAGATAAGGTTATCCAAGTTGTTCAAAGAATTAAATCAAGTGTTTATAAATTAATTGAAAGGTGGCCAGAACATGAAACTTTGCAAGAAATTAATATTGCATGTCAAGAATTATTAGTATTCTCTATTGATACACCAATTGCAAGAATTTTGCAAAAAATTGATCAAATCTATTCATTTTTAAATCAATGGGAACAAAATGCAAGTAGAGAAGTTTCATTATCATCTAATATTAGCGAAGTTACCAAATTAATTGTCGAATGGAGGGGATTAGAATTAAGAACTTGGAGTAAATTATTTGAATATGAAAATGATGCAATAGAAAGAGAAATTGGTAGATGGTGGTTCCATTTATATGAATCTATTATTATTAAATTAATGAATGATTTGCAAGATGGGAAAGAAATTGAATGTACTGAATTGATTGCTGCATTAACTGTTTTTATTAGCGATAGTTCAATTGGTCAATTCAAAAGTAGATTGAACTTATTAAAATCTTTTGCTAAAAACGTTGAAGATTTATCTGTTGAATATCATAATGCTTCTGGTATCTCTAGTATTGGAACGTCAATTTGGAATATTATTGAATTTTATGAACAGTATATTCCTGATATTGAAAATAAATTATCAAAAGATTCACATCAATTACAACAAAAAGTCAACGAAAAAATCAAATTAATTACTTTTAAAGATACCAATCCAGCTGCATTAAAACAATCAACCAAAAGATCTCACAATGAACTGCATAAATTAATTCGAAAATATCGAGAAATTATTAAATGTAAAGTTACAACGATCGTCGATGGTCCACCTTCAAATTCTATTTCAAACGAACCAGTTTCTTTCATTTCATTACCAAGTTCAATTAATGTTGATTCTCATAGACAATTAATAATTAACACGCCAGAATATAAATCAAGATCTGAGTTATTAAAGAATGATTCAACTATAAAAATGTTATCAAAACGATCAGTTCAATTGAAAGAAATTGAATTACCAAGTTTAGATGAATTGGTTGCTGCTATTGTCGAAGAAATGGAAAGATTAAGAAAAGAAACCCCATCAAGTTTAAATGAAGATAATAAAAAATTAGTTGGTCAATTAAGAGCTGAAAAAGGTAAATTATTAGCTGATAGTTTAAAGAGTTTAAGAGCATCCGGGTTAAATACAACTGTTAAACATAATATTGTTAGTTCTCAAGCAAGAATTAGTACAATGTTAAGTATTACACCTTATTTGGGTAATAAAGGTATAAAGAAAGGTGATTCATATTTCTTTAAAATTTTGGAAATGTTACCAAGATTAAGAAGTGCGGTTGTTACAAGTGAAGCTGATGTCCCACAATCAGATCTAAAGAAAGGTTTAGCAATTGCTGAAAACTTAATGTCCAAAATTTTATCAATTCGAGAAAAGATGAATAGCCATTATAATTCAGTTGACCAATTATCAAAATTAAAAACTAGTGTTGATTCACTAGCATCATTGTTAAACAAGGATACATTGATTAATCAAAAGAATAATGATCAATTAATGGTTGCATTAAATTGGGTACCAGAGATTTTAAATTTTGCTATCAAGAGTTGTACTTCTTCCTCACAATTAAGTGGTGATAGTACTAATTATTCTATTTTTACTAAATTTATTAGTAAATCTAAAGATTTGAAACGACATTTACATACTTTTGATTCATTATACGAAGTTGGTATTAGTACTGAAGAATCCTTAAAAGTTGAGCAATCAATTGTTGCAGAATTTGACCAATTTGTTAAAGATTTAGAATCTTGGAATTTGAAACAACCAAAATATGCTTTTATTGGAGATATGGTTATTAATTGGATTAATGAATTAAACTTATCAACTAATAAACCGGAGTCAATCAAAAGTGAAAATTCTATTGAACAATTAGAACAAGAAATTCAACGATTATGTAAATCTATTTTGGTTATTTTCCAAGAATGTTCAAAATTAGCTGATCAAGAAATTGATGAAGAGAATTCTAAATGGTTTATTGAATCAGTTAAAAAGATTGAAAAATTAAATAAGCAATTAAAATCACCAGCTATTGTTAATCAATTATCAAAAGTCATTACTATTACCAAAGATATTGGTTGTGAATCCAATGAAAAGAGTGAAAAGAGCATTGCAATGGTTGGATCTTTGATTCCATTTTTACATGAATATTTACAATTATGTCATAGTTGTGGATTCATCTTAGCATCAAATTATACAAATATTTCAAAAACAGGTCATGTTTTGTTTAATATTTTACATCAATTAGCAACTAATGGGTTCTGTACCCCACAAGAACCTCAAGATAAACAAGGTGAACAGGATTCAAGTAAGACTGAATCTGGTACTGGGTTAGGCGATGGTGCTGGTGCACAAGATCATAGTGAAGATATTGAAGAAGATGAAGATTTAACTGAACATGCACAAAAAGATAATGAAGATCAAGAAAAAGATGAAGGTAATGAAGATAAAGAAGATAAAGGTGTTGATATGGAAGGTGATATGGCAGGTGAATTGGAAGATGCTTCCGATCAAGATAAAAGTGATGATGAAGATAATCAAGATGAAGATGAAGATGAAGAACCAGATGAAGAAATGGGTGATATCGATGATTTGGATCCAAATGCTGTTGATGAAAAGATGTGGAATGATGATGATGATAAGAAAAAGGATGAAAAAGAAAAGAAAGGTGATGCTGTTCCAGATAGTGCTGAAACTGATGATTTAGAAGGCAATGATGAAGAACCAGATGATAATAATAATAACGATGGCAATAATGATAATGAAGGTAAAGAAGAAAATGAAAATGATGAGGATGCAGAAGAAGAAGAAGATGTTGGTGAACAAGATGATGATGTTCAACAACAAAAAGAAGGTGAGGAATTAGAAAAACAAGCTGAAGAAGCTGAAATGATGCAGTTACCGGATGATATGAATTTAGATGATGATGAAGGTGAAGAAAAAGATCAAGGTGAAGATGAAGAAATGGATGATGGGTTAGATAATGATGCTGATGTTGATATGGAAGATGTACCAGAAGAAGAAAAACATGAAGATATTGAACAAAAAACTGTTGAAGGGGAGGATGAAGAAAATGAAGAAGAAGGTGAAGAAGATGATGGAGAAAAGATGGATGTTGAAGATGAAAATAATCAAGAAGATGGTGTTGATGAAGATATGGAACCAGAAAATACTGAAGAAAATCAAGAAGAACAAGTTGATGATGGTAAGAGTAATAATGAGCCAGAAGAACAATTAAATAATGTTGAAACTGAAGGATTGCATGGTCCAGAAGATGCTGATGATGATGAACCAAATGCTGAACAATCAACTACAGGTCAACAAGATTCTAGTAATAAATCTGAAGGTGCTGATCAATCTGTTGTAGAGGAACAAGAGAATATTGAAGATGGCCAAGGTAGTGGTGTTAAACCAGAAGATGTTAGTGAAGATAAAGATGAGGATTCAACAGAAAAAGATCAAGCAAGAAAAGATGCACAAGAATCAATGAAACAGCTAGGTGATGCTTTGAAAGAATTCCATAAACGAAAACAAGAAATTCGTGAAAAAGGTGAATTGGATGACACTGTTGAAGATACTGCTAATGAAAGACCAGATGAATTTGAACATTTAGATGGTGAGGATAATAATGGTGGTAATGATACTCAAGCTTTGGGTAGTGCTAATCAAGATCAAGTTCAAAAGATTGATGATAATATGGCTATTGATGATGATGAAGATACACCAATGAATGATGAAGAACAAGTATCACATGAACAGAAATTAGAAGGTGAAGAAGATGAAGATATGAAAGAAGAAAATGAAGGTGGTGATTCTGGTGATATGCCAAGTAAAGGGTTATCAACAGTTGGTGAAAAAATGAATAAAGAAGATGGCGATTTATCAAATGGTCAAATGCAAGATGATATTGAAATTGAAAGTGATGAAGAAGAAGATCATCCAGTTAGAATTGATGATCAAGGTAATGAAATGATTCCATCAAGATCACTTGAAGATGCAAGAGATTTATGGAGAAAATATGAAGTTTCAACTCAAGATTTAGCTTTAGGATTATGTGAACAATTGAGATTAATTTTAGAACCTACCCAAGCAACTAAATTAAGAGGTGATTTCAAAACTGGTAAGAGGTTAAATATGAAGAGAATTATTCCATATATTGCATCTCAATTTAAGAAAGATAAGATTTGGATGAGAAGAACTAAACCAAGTAAACGACAATATCAAATTATGATTGCAGTTGATAATTCCAAATCAATGAGTGAATCTAATAGTGTTGATTTAGCGTTCCAAACTATTGCACTAGTTTCAAAAGCATTAACTCAGTTAGAAGCTGGTCAAATTGGTATTACAAGATTTGATGATAATGCACATATGATTCATCCATTCCAAAAACCTTTCTCACCAGAATCTGGTGCAGAAGTTTTACAATGGTTTGGATTCGATCAAGATAAAACTAATGTTGAGAAATTATTAACTAAGAGTATCAAATTATTTGATGAAGCTAGAAGTGAATCAAGACAAGACTTATGGCAACTAGAAATTATTATTAGTGATGGTATGTGTGAAAATCATGATCGATTAAGACAATTGGTTAGAAAAGCTCAAGAAGAAAGAATTATGATGGTATTTGTTGTTGTTGATGATGCTAATAAGAATGATGGATCTATTTTGGATATGAATCAAGCTACTTATGTTAATGATGCAGATGGTAATCCAAAATTACAAATTCAAAGATACATGGATCAGTTCCCATTCGATTATTACGTTATTGTTAAAGATATTCGTGAATTACCTGGTGTTTTGTCATTGGTTTTACGACAGTATTTTGCTGAAGTTTCAGAACAATAGTAACTTTTTCTAATATTTGTATATTTATATTTTTTGTACTATAATTTATTAATTATTATTTTTCTCTATTACACGATTTTATTATTTGTAGAATCTATTTAGATCTTTTATAAATCTTTTTCAAGAAAACTTCGATAACTTCACCTTTAAAACCTCTTGATTCATCAATTTGAGCAATCTTTTTTCTTAATTCACCAACAACTTGTTCTTCATAATTTAAATAATCTTGTTCAATTTTTAATTCTTCAAAAACCTCTTTAACTTTCTTTTCACATTCTTCATTCTTTTGACCATAATTAGCATCTAAAATAGCACGTTGTTCAGATGAACATTTCTGTAAAGCTTTGTTAATAACCCAACCACATTTATTATCTTGAATATCAGTACCAATTTTACCAATAACTTCTGGATCACCATAACAATCCAAATAATCATCTTGAACTTGGAAATATTCACCCAAAGGCAATAAAACATCTTTTGCTTGTTGTAAATCTTTTTCATCATTAATACCTGCCATATACATTGCTAAAGCAACTGGTAAGTAAAAACTATAAAATGCAGTTTTATAAATAACAATATAGGAATGTTTTTCTAATGAGAATTTTGATAGATCAACTTGATCTTCTGGTGCAGTAATTAAATCCAATAATTGACCACATTCAGTTTGGAAAGTAGTTTCATGGAACAATTCAATTAAATCAACATAATAACTTTCTTTTTTGAAATGATTTTTTAATAAAATATAAATAGCTGCTTCTAACATAAAAGCATCATTAATTGCAATCATACCAACATTTTCCTTTAAATACCAACATGGTTGGCCTCGTCTAGTTTTTGATGCATCCATAATATCATCAGCAACTAAGAAATATGCTTGTAATAATTCAACACACCAACCTAAAATTGCAGCTCTTTTATATTCTTCTTCACTTAATTCTTGCTGATTGGTTAGTAATCTATAAGTATCAATTACTGATAACCCACGGTTGGCTTTACCACCAACGGAGTTATACCATAAATTTTTACTAAACCAGTCAATTGCATCTTGAGAAATCTTGGTGGATTTTAAAATATTTTCCAATTCTTCTGCAATTTCTGGGAAAACAGATTCAAATTTTTGTTTAGCTTCACTCATCGTTTAATCAATATATGAACAGTGCTGTGTGTGGTGTGAGGTAACAGAAAAAAAAAAATTCGTGGTGCAAAGAAATAAATAAATTTCAGTCTCTTAAAATCATTCGAGTAAATTGATTCGCTTAAACCTGCTTGTAGATACTTTAAGGGGGTGAAAATTCTTCAGGCAGCGTAACAGTCACATGATATTAAAAGCACGTGCAAGCTTAGATCGGAAATCCGCGTCTCAAAAAAGCCGCACAAAAATAGTTTCTATAACAACTTCGTGAGGCAAAAAATTTTCAAGCCGCTGTGCTCTGCGCGATAAGTTTTTATTACAAGAAAAAAATTTTGATGGAAAAAAAAATTCTGGATCAACCATTGATACTTATTTCTTATCTACTAACTTATTTATTAAAACTTTGTACAGAATAGAATAGAAAAAAGATGGGTAAAGTTAAGGACGCAGCTAAGAAAGTTGGAGATGTTGTTATTGAAGATAAAGCATTAAGCAGGAAGAACAGTAGTGGTAATCTGAAAAATAAGAAAAAATCCTCTAAAGGTAATGATTTAGCTGAAAATTCTGAAATTTTATCAAAAAAGGAACAGAGAAAAGTTTCTAAAATATTAGAACAAGAAAAACCTGTTGAAGATGATGAAGAAGAAAGTGACGATGAAGAGGAACAAAAATTGGATAGTGCTAGATTATTAGAAAGTGATAGTGAAGATGAAGATTTTAGTGTTCAAAATAATGAAGAAGATGCAAGTGAGGATGAAGAAGATGATGATGAAGATATTGCATTATCAGATGTTGAAATTGATGATGATGCAGATGTTATTCCATATGAAAAGACTACAATTAACAATACTGCCGCTTTAAAACAAGCTTATGAAAATATTAAATTACCAACATCCAAATTACCATTCTATGAACATTTAACAGTTGACAGTGAAGGACCAATTGTAATGAAAGATATCTATGATGATATGGAAAGAGAATTATGTTTTTATAAACAAGGGTTAGCAGCAGCATATAATGCAAGAAAATTATTATTAAAAGAAAAAGTTCCATTCAGTAGACCAACAGATTATTTTGCTGAAATGGTTAAATCTGATGAGCATATGGATAAATTAAAGAAAAAATTAATTGAAGAAGAAAGTAATAAAAAGGCATCACAAGAAGCTAAACGTCAACGAGAATTGAAAAAATTCGGTAAACAAGTTCAACATCAGAAATTACAAGATCGAGCCAAAGAAAAGAGAGATACTTTAGCAAAAATCCAATCATTAAAACGAAAGAGACCTGGTTTGACAACTGATGATGATTTTGATGTCGCAATTGAAGAAGCTGCTGCTAATGAAAAAGAGCGAACTAAAAAAGAAAAAGGTGGCAAAAGAAAGGCTAAAGATTCTAAGTACGGTTTTGGTGGTAAAAAGAGATTTAAAAATAGTAATGATTCTATGAGTAGTGGTGATTTATCAAAATTCAGTGTTAAAAAAATGAAACAAGGTGGTAATACTGGTGGTCAAAAGAAACGACCAGGTAAATCAAAACGACATTAAAAAATATTATACATAAATATAATACATTATTAATAATTAATAAAAAAAAAGTAAAAAGTTGAATTACTATGAAAGTAAATCTAGTGATTGTAAATTCTCCAAAACGTCTGGATCCAGAAAGCCAGCAACAGTTGGTTCAGTATCACCCATTCCTTTTCTCCTTCTTGTTTTTAATACAAAATCTCTTGCTAGTGCCAATGATCTTGCTGATTGCAATGGCCTAGTTTTCTGATCCTTATCTAATGGATCACCAGTGACTAAGTCCCATCTATCAAAGACTAAAGAAACTTGTAATTCACCCTGAGCTGCTAATCTTAAATCAGTTTCCAATCCAAACGAATCAATCACAGGTACTTGACCCTCAACTGAACTTAAAGGAGTACCAGGAATAGGAGAATCTTTGAAGACATTCCCTCTTCTTCGTTGTAATAAATCATAAATTTTCTCAACTGCTTGATCTTTACAAATAACATGACATGAATAAATAGGTTCCAATAATTTGGGACTCGATAACATAAATGCAGCATTACATGCGCGTCTAGTTGTTGGAATAATATTACCACTTGATCTCATTAGTGGATTCTCAGATAATTCAGCTTTAAATAATTTAAATTGAGTAGATCGAACTGGTTCACCACATAATGGGCCTTCCTTACACATCCAAGTGAACCCCGATTTAACATGATCTCTAACAGAATTTAATATTTTTTTATCAACTTCACCTGGGATTGTATCATTGATTAGAATATTTGTACCCAAATCATCAGGGCCAAATGCCCAAATATTTCTTGATTGTAATACATCCCATTTATAGTTTGTTTGGAAAAAATTTCCAACTTTTCTAACTGACCAATTAATATCAATTTTATTATTTTCAATATCTTGGGATATTTGATCTTCTAATGGCTCACATAATATTGTGATTTTATTTTCTTTATTTGGTGTTCTCGTTGGACATTGAACCGCTGTAGTTTGTGTGCAAGTTTCATTAAATTTGGTAGCTGGATTACTAATCTTGATTTCAATGTTGGAAAATAAATGCCTTAAATCATGTAATACACAATCCATATATAATTCACCACTTCCAAAAATTGTATTTTCTCCACTATCTTCAACAATATTTTGCAATAATACATATGATTTAATAACTTTTCTTAACCCATCCAACATTCTTGGTAATTCACTTGGATTCAACGGCTCTATACCAATTTTCACAAATGGTTTGGCCATATATTGTATAGGTTTGAAATTGTATACTTGTTCCAAATCAACATTTGAATCATATAATGTAGCAGTTTTTGATATTTTACTATCAATGCCTCCGATCAAAGCCCAACAACCAGCTGGAATCTTATCTATAGGTATTTTATATTTAGTCATTGGTACCCATAAATCTTTAATAACTTCATTATATGAATCTTCTTGATCATCAGGAGTGAAACTCTCACCTAACAGAGTAACACTAGAATTTTTTGTTAAAGTACCACTCATAACTTTCCCTAATGCATAAAATTCTGTTGCATCTTGATTATTATATAACTTTGTGATTTGTACTACTAATGGGCCATTAGAATCACAATTAGATATTGATTGAATGAACTCATTCTCTTGATCGATTGGTCCATTATAATAATTGATGAACCTAGTCGGTGCGGCTTCAACCGGCGATGGTATATGATCTATACACATATCAGCAAATGCAGTAGCTTCACCAAAAAAAGTTCGACATATTAGTTTTAACAAAGGTTTTAAATCCATTTTATAAATAGATTTTTTGAATTTAATACCCAGTTTCTTCAAAGTTGTTGCTAATTCTTCATGTTCTTTACTTATTGCACTTGAAAATAGTTTATATAATGGATTTAAAATAAAATGTACAAAAGATCGCTTAGTGATATTTGTTGATTTATTCTTTGTAAATTTTTTAGTTTCAGTATTATAAAATACATCTCCCCACAATCTTTTTGCAAATTCTTTTGAATCTATACTTGGATATTTTTCACAATATATATCAGCAAAACTTTGACAGCTGAAACAAAATTCCAGTTTACCACTTGCAAAAATAACATTACCTAATCTTGGATTTAATACCACTGGATCTTTAGGTGATAAATAACGTATATAATCATTAATTTCTTCAATAACATATTCCAATTTTGCATATGCATCATATGGTGGGATGTTAAGTTCCATAATTAATCTATCAATTTTATTAACTACTAAAACAAAATGAATCTTTTCTTTTATTGCATATTCTAGAACTCTTTTTGTATTAACACACATCCCTTCAACTGCATCAACTACAATAACAAACCCATCGACCAATCTACTTGAAGCAGCAACTTCATCAATGAAATCAACATGACCTGGTGTATCTATAATATTAATTAAATGACTTTTACCTTTTCGATTAGGTAGTGGTAATGAAATTGGTGCACTCATTATTGTAATTCCCCTTTCTCGTTCTAATACATGTATATCAGTATATCTTAATTGTTTGTTCTGTAGTTTATTTGTAAACTCATCAAGAAAATGCGTTTGTTTTACTAACATATCTAGAATTGATGTCTTACCATGATTCAAATGACCCACTATAGCAATATTTCTCATTTGGTCTGGATAATTCATCATATTTAGCTGAAATTGTCGATCATAACTAACTTCAGGTAAATCTTTATCCTCAAATGTAAATTTAGGTTTTACATCTGGGTTAATAATAGGTTGTGTAATTGCTTCTGTATCTTGATCTTGTACCATCACTTCAACATCTTCTCCAAATACTTGATTGGCATTGGGGTAATATACTTTATCTTCATGCAGCACGATAGCATTACTTGTTTCATTTTCTTCATCATCACTATCAGCATCTATATCCATAGGATTTCCCGTACTTTTAGTACTTGATGATGCATTTTCTGTATTGTTAGTAGTAAAGTATGCTTCTCCGCTGTTTACTGCATCATTGGTATCTGATTCACCGTCTGAATATGTACCTCCAATATAGTTACCGAATTCATCATACAAATCGTCGTCATCCATCCTTTTGTTGATATGATTTTGTACTATTATACAAATCGAAATGCTGATAAAGGTATCAAATTCGGTTCTTGATCTTGAAAAATTATCTCAAGCGGTGATAGTTTTGTAGTGGTAAAAACTAATTCATGGTTACTGTTGGGAGGAAATCGCCAGAATGATGAGCCCGCCACGCGCCGCGCGGCTGAGAATACCTTTAAAAGCAGCTCATAACTATAAAAGTAAAGTTTGAAGTAGTTCTATATGAGGTACCTATCTGAATAATCTAAATTTGGTAGTCATACTATTCGAGGAAAGAATATGTGTAAGGAACCTAATCTAGGTTAAACTTATCAAACCTATATATATCAATAGCCTTATTTGATACCAAATTCAATTTAGTTCCTAGCAAAAAGCACCATTCTATTTGATTCTCGAGCTTGATCATTTTTTTTTCTTTCTTTTTTTGCAGTACTATATCAAACGATATGTTTACGGTAGTTTAAAAGCCTAATATATATTAAATGTAATAAAGTCCAAGGTTTGACAAACTTTTAAGGTAAAAATACCAGATTAAATTCATTTCAACGATTTCGAGATATATATACAAGCTTGGATATAGATACACCTATAGATAAATTGCAAAGGATCTATTAAAAATACATGCAAATTTTACGGAAAAAACAAACTGAATGTTACAATAAAATAGCCTATTTAATAAAGTACTTGGTGTAATCAAAAAGCATTCATAAAAAAAATTTAAGATGATGTAGATTTCATTGCAGCTTTAGCAATTCTTAGAGGAGCATTGATACCAGTCCATAATCTAAATTGTTCAACACCTTGGTACAATAACATTTCTTTACCTGGTACACTTCTCCATCCAAATTGATCAACAGCTAATTGCATGATTGGAGTTAATTCTGGTTTATAAGCAGCATCTAATAAAGTTCGAACATAAGGAGCATGTTGAGCTAATTCATTACCAAACAATACATTCAATTGTTTTAATAATTCACCTTCAATTGGCTTATCAGCTGGAACACAGCTCATTGCAATCAATGGACTAACACCTTTGCATCCTTCAATACCTTCAACTGCTTTAACACCAAAATTTTCTGGGAATGAACTGGCTAATGATTGAGCCTTTGATAAAGTTCGATTAACAACATGTATTTTTCGGAAGCCCAAGTTATGCAATGCAAAAACAGCAGCTCGAGCAGTACCACCAGCACCAACAATTAAAGCAGAATGAGAAGTATTTGGTAATGGAACAACGCCTGATGATTGGAATGCATTAACAATACCAACCCAATCAGTATTATCACCAACTAATTTACCATCTTTATTGATAACAGTGTTGATTGCACCAATAGCGGCAGCGTTTGGAGTTAAATCATCAACATGATCCATAATATCAGATTTCAAAGGGATAGTAACTGAACAACCACCAAAAGAATCACCTAATGATTTAATATAATTAGCAACTTTTTGGGCATCATCAGTTTCAAATCGTTCATATTTATGTGGTAAACCCAAATGATTAAACAATGAATTGTGTAAAATTGGTGATGGTGAATGAGCAACTGGTGTACCAGCAATGAAAAATTGTTTTGGCTTTAATCCTCCAATTAATGCTAAAGATTGATTGATATCTTTAACTGACATTTGACCTGGCGCAGCAGCTGATGGTAATCCTGGATGAGTAACAGGAGTTAAAATAGTGTTCAATACTCTACTTAATTGACCTTCAAAGCCCATATTGATTGCAATTAAAGGTTTAACAGTATGTTGAGCTCTAAAAGCTTCTAATAGCATATTATCCTTCATTTCTTTTGCCATACCAACAAATTTGACTAAATCACCAATTTCAGTAGCTTGTTGATATAAACTTGCCCAAGTTGGATTATCCCATTTCAAATCACCAGCAAAATTATGATGGGATGCAATAATTTGGGTAAAACCTTTATCTTTAACTAACCGTTGTTGTAAATCAGAATCCCAAGTTAATTCCATATCAACATAATCAATACCTAATTTATAGGCCAATCGAACTAACCGTTCATTATCTTCAGTTGCATTATCAGGGAATTTACCACCTTGTGAAACACTTCTTAAAGTGAAAATAATTGGTAAGATCGTGAATTTTCTTAAATGACCAATTTGTTCGGTAATAAATTCATTAGTCCAATCTTTTAATAAATCAACTCTTAATTCAACTGCATTAGAACCTTCTAATAATTCATCAAAATTGTTAATTTTAGTAACATCTTCAAAGGTTAGAGATAAGAAGTATGATCTTTCCTCATCATGAGCATATTGATCTTTACCACCAGTAATATTTTTCAAAAAACTATTTAAAGAATGTCTTGCCTTTAAAGAATCTTCTTCCGAATTGAAATGACTTGAAAAATAGAAATGAGATGAACATTCATGATACCATGGTTCTCTTCTCTTCCAGACCTTTTCAATATCATCAACATATGCTGGTCTAGTCTTATCAACATTTAAATAAGAAACAATTTCATCAACATTTCGATGAATATGTAAAATAATTCTACCGCTATCAACTTCTTTCTTTAAAGTAGTTCTTGCAATTTCAGTTTCAACAATACCACCACCACAAGCTGCAACATAACCAGTACCTTTAGTTTCAATAAACTCATTGAAAATTTCAACTTCTCGTTCTCTAAATCCTTCCCAACCTTGTTCTTTGATAATATCTGGAATGGACTTTGATAATTTAGTTTCCAAATAATCATCCAGATCAACAAATTCCATACCTAAAGAAGAAGCTGCCCATTTACCTAATGAACTTTTACCTGAACCTCTCATACCAATTAAAATAATACTTCTATTATCATTACTCTTTTTCTGAGAAGTTGATCGTTTTGATTTTTGTGGTGCACCTTGAATATTAACATTGAATTTAGTATGTAAAGTATCCCACCAAGCTGGCCAAGTCTTTTCAACGCATCTTCGTTCATGAATTTCAACCGGTTCTTTCAAAACACTGGCTAGTAAACTAAAACTCATTGCAACTCGATGATCATCATAAGTTTTAACAAATTCTGGTACTTTTAATTTTGATAACTCAAGTCCATCGATTTCTAATCCATCTTCTAATTCTCTGCAAATAACACCAAATTTAGCTAGTTCATGAATCATCGCATCAATTCGATTACATTCTTTAACTCGTTGATTTGCAATACCAGTAATTGCGGTAGTATGACTTTTACCATTTGGATCTCTTGCAATAGCAGCAACAACTGAAGCAGTTAAAAAGGCATCAGTCATTGGTTCCATATCAACATGTGGTAATGGGATCAATTGGCCAACTGGCGGACCTTGAACAGTGGTTGAAGTAGCAGTTTGTGTAACTTTACAACCCATTGGTTTCAAAACATCAACAGCAAATCTTGCATCACCTTGTAGTGAAGAAGATCCAATATTTGGTACAGTACATTCAGTACCAGTCATTGCAGCAAATGCTAATGGATAAGTAGCAGATGAAGCATCAGATTCAATAACATATTCACTTGGATTTGTATAAACACCTTGTGGAATATGATAAGTATATTCTTCAGTAGTAGATTTTTCAACTTTAATACCAAAAGATTTCATCATTGAAATAGTCATATCAATATAAAACTGAGAAATTGGTTTACCACCAACTAATGATAAAGTAACAGGGTTAGCAGCATATGGTGCACACATTAAAATTGATGAAACATATTGAGATGAAATAGTTGCAGCCAATTCAATTCTACCACCTTGTAAACCTTTACCAGTTTCAATTTTCAAGGGTAATGAACCTTGAGATTCAACAAATTCAACATTACTACCATTAGATCTTAAAGCATCAACTAGTGGACCAATTGGTCTTTCCTTCATTCTTGCATTACCAGTTAAAATAACGCTATTTTGAGTTGATGATGGTTGAACTAAAGTGGCAACAGTAGTTAAAAATCTTGATGCAGTACCTGCATTACCTAAATATAATTCATCATTTGGAGCAATGAATTTACCACCATGACCGTTTAACACAATAGTTTCACCCAAATCTTCAGTGGTAATTTCAGCACCATTCAACAATCTAACAGCATTCATCATATGTTCAGTATCATCTGAATGTAATAAATTTTTAATTTTACATTGTCCTTTACCCAATGCTGCTAAAATTAACGCTCGGTTGCTGATACTCTTTGAACCTGGTGGAGTAATAACAGTAGATTTTGGTACTTCAGTGGCATCACCAACTAACAATTCATTGGATAAAATGACTCTAATATCTTCATCAGCACAAACACTTGCTTTTGGTTCATAACATTGACCAATAGCTGATAATAAAACAATTTTTTTCTTTCTACCATCATTCTTTTTATCGACATTCATAATTTTCAATAAATCATCAACTGGGCATGCCTTATTTTTGGATCTTTTTCTAACAACTTTATCATTAATAGTAACTGGTAAGTGGTAAGCACTTAAACATTTTGATAATCTTGCAACAGCACCACTGCTTAAAACACCCAAATATCGAGCTAATTCGGCTTCCAAAATCATACCGATTGATACACATTCACCATGTAAAATATTTGGAGTTAAAATAGCTTCATAAGCATGGCCAATTGAATGACCAAAATTTAGTAGATTTCTTAAACCACCTTCTCTTTCATCTTTTGAAACAACTTCAGCTTTAACACCAGCTGAACCACCAACAATAGCTAATAAAATTTTTTTAATTGGGGATAAATCAACTCGGCCAGTTTCTTCGTTTCGATTTCTGATAGTTTCAAAGAAGATTTTGTTATAATTTTCTAATCTTGTAAATTCTTCTTCATTCCAAATAGCAGCAGTCTATATCGTTAGTACAGTTTTACTTTTTTTTTTTTTTTTTTTTTTAATTATACATACTTTAATAACCTCAGCCATCCCATTAATGAATTCTCTTTCTGGTAAAGTTTCCAAGAAAGTTAAATCAATAAAAATTCGCTCTGGTTGCCAAAATGCACCAATTAAATTTTTACCTAAAGGTGTATCAATAGCAGTTTTACCACCAATAGACGAATCAACCATTGCTAATAAAGTAGTAGGAATCTGAACAAATCGAACACCTCTCATGAAAGTAGCAGCGACATAACCAATCATATCGCCGATAACCCCTCCACCAACAGCTAAAATTACAGTATCTCTTGTACAACCCTTTGATAATAACCAATCTTCGATTTCAGCCTTTGTTGCTCTACTCTTTGAATTTTCACCTGGTGGGATAATATATTTCAAAAATCTTGAGTTTGGTGATAATTCTTGTGCCTTTTTTGTAAATTGTGCTTCGATTTCTTGAACATGTTGATGTTTAACAATATTGGTATCTGATACTAATACATAAGTTGATGATTTAATGTTTGTTAAAATATCCTCAATCATATGGCTTCGAAGATCATATCCAATATGAATTGTCTCCGAACCCAAGATTGGAATCTTGCGGATTTCACTCATTGTCGTTTGACTAATATAAAATTCAATTGAATTGATCAAAAAATTTCTATGAGTTGAAAGTTATTGTGTCTGAAATGTAAAAAAATTTGTGTTGGATAAATATTGTTCATTCAACAAGAAATTTGTTGTGACTCTTTACTATAGAATTGCGTGTTGACTGCAATTGAAATTTCGATTCCTCGAGCCCTGCATATAGTTGGGTTGGAAATGGGGGACTCCGATCCGGCTGCTGCCACAAGAAATACCCGCATAATCCGGCATCCCGGCGCTACTAAGGCGGAATTCCTATTAAAAGAGTCAGCTAATGGTACTGACCATCAAATATGAGTATCTCATTTTAATTATAGCATTGAATGATTGAAATTAGAACAAGATGCACACCAAGTTTCATATATGGTTATAGTGATGAAGTATTTCAATATCTAGATATTCTATAAACTGTGGAAATATAGCTAGGTATGATTATTATTTATTAAAAGCGATCGATTTCGCGAGTGATCATCAATTTATGGAAAACATTGATCGACCTTATGGTCAAGCCATGCATGGCACGAATGCTAATTAATAACTTGAATAAGTGCTCTCACGAGTACTACATAATTCACTTGATCCATAGTATTATGTAACTGAATTGACATCTACCATGGTAGAGTATTTAAATTAATTATAGTACAGCATATGTGCATATTTTAATTAGAATCTTATCGTACATAACATATGCATTGCTCCAGCTGGTTTAATATGATAAATTTAAACTATAGATATATATATAACCTATGTCCTGAATGACAATAGTTATCAAAAGTTATAATATATAACTATATACATGTATAAATGTTGGTCTTGAGTTAAATTACAGTATACTATATATATATGAATTATGAATTAATCGATCTTATATCTATCGTTCGCATGGTGCTGTAGGTAGCAGTTAGCTGTATGCTAGCTATAGTGCATAAGAATTTCAACTAACTTATGGTCCACTCTAAAGTAATAGCACCAACATTATAATTAATGTTAACAATTGTTTATTTTTGTAGAAACCTATATATAGCTTTGGATGATCTCTCATATATTGAACTATATATATAAATTATAAATCATCTGCAGCCATGCATGGATTGAATTTTAAAGGATTATATCCATATGTGGATATGTATTAATTGTATCCATATGTGGATCTGTATTAATTGTATCCATATGTGGATATGTATAATGCATACATATACATGCATTAAAGTCAAAATGCGTAATAAATAATATTCATTGATCAATAGTTAATTTTAGTTTATACACAATTAATGCATGTATATATGAGCTCAAAACATCAACTGCTGATTTATTCACTGACATTAATTAATATTGCAATATTGTTGACTTAGGTTATAATAATAATGAATTAGTCTGCAAAATCATTAACCTATTGATAATATTTGTATAAGTGAAACAATTAGTTAACAACCCAACTCTCTTATTACTTGAGATCTATCGCGATATCGGAATTAATATATAAATATAATGTTTAAGTTTCTTGGTATAGTATGTCCACATATATATTCTTTACAATGAGTGCTTCGCTCAATTGACTTATAAGCCTGTACAACTAGTTACACTGATCAGACCAAATATTTCGAGTAGCGAATATGGCCAAGCTGTTCTTCGTACTTTGAAGAGTATACACTCTATCTTTACATCACTAATTAGCTCTAAGTGGCTTGCATTACAGCTGAATAGTAAAGTTTTATCGGTCATAAAACTGAGCCGCACAAGAACAACAAAAAAAAAAATAATAAACCGCGCGGCTGAAAAATTTCAGTTGTCAAAATTTTGTTTCAAGCTCATCGCATTATAAAAATTTTTATCAAAAGTCTTTTATCAAAACCTTTTTTATTTTTCCACCAAACATTTACACACACTATTACTAACCAACCGCATAACTACAAAACAGTAAAATGGGTAAAAAAGTGAAAATCCAAGAAACAAATTCATCAAAGGATTCTCAAACTATAGAAAAAGAATTAAAAGATGTTAAACTAAATTCCGATAGTACTAGTACACCAACATTTCGATTAGTTACAGCATCATATGAACATAATTTATTATGCTTATCATTATCATTATATAAAGGTAAAACTGGTATAAGTGAAATATTTACACCAATTTTCCATTTCACTGCACATACACAATCTATTAGATGTTTAGCAAGAAATCGACGATATTTAGTTAGTGGATCAAATGATGAACATATTAGAATTTACGATTTACAAAAAAGAAAAGAATTAGGATTTTTATTACATCATGCCGGTTCAATTAGTACATTAAATTTTTATCATGATAAATGGATGTTAAGTGGTGCAGGTGATGGTAAAATCTGTATTTGGAGAGTTAAAGACTGGGAAATTTTGGGTGAAATGAAGGGTCATACAGGTGAAGTTAATGATATTTCAATCCATCCAACTGGTAGATTAGCATTAAGTGTTGGTCATGATAAAAGTTTAAGATTATGGAATTTAATGACCGCCAAAAAGGCATCAGTTATTCATTTAAGAGTTCAAGCCATTCAAGTTAAATGGAGTTTAGATGGTGAAAATTTTATTGTTGGATATGATCGAGCTATTGCAATTTATAATGCAGCAAAATCAGAAATCATTTATGAATATAAATTACAAAGTCCTTTAATGCATCTAGACTGTATTACAATTGGTGGTAAAGATTATTTAGCTACAAGTCATTCAAACGGTAAAGTAGTTATTCAAAATTTTAATGAATTATTAGAAGGTAAAGAAGCAGAAGATAAATTTGAATTACATGCACATTCATCAAGAGTTAAATATTTTGATACATTACATGATAATGAAACTAATAAAGATTATATGACTACTGTTTGCTCAGCAGGTAAAATGGTGGTACATGATTTAACTGAAAGAGATCAAATTGCAGTTTATGAAACTGGGGATAGATTAAATTGTTGTTTAATGGTTCCTGAAACTGTTGAAAAACCAGAAACTATGAAAAAGAGAAAAGAAGAAGAAATGCTAAATGATGATAATGCATCTGATTTTTCTGCTTCTGAAAGTGAAGCTGAACAATCAAGTAAAAAATCAAACAAGAAAAAATCAAAAAAACCTAAAGTTACTGTAGAAATGGAATAACTTTTATAAAAAAAATGTATTAAAATTAAATAAATAAATATATATATATGCACTTTGAAAAAAGAGTTTCCAAGTTTACCTTGCAGTTGGAGGCGGAGGAGGCATTGAAGGATCGGTACCACCAAATCGTTCATTATACATTGGACAAGATTTATTTGTTCTGATATGACCAACGGCACCACAAGTGGCACATTTTCTTGTAGTACTTTTACCTTTACCAATTCCTTTACCAGAACTTGGAGCAGTTGGATCATTATTGAATTTTTGAGCTTTTCTAGCATTTCGACGGTCTTGATTTCTTTGTAATCTAGCCAGTTCACCTTTCAATAATCGTTGATTTCTTCGATTTTGTTCAACATCATCAGTTGGACCCATATTTTCTGCTTTCAATTTATCATCAAAATTTTCTACTGATGATGATGCTAATGATTGAGCTCTAATATCATCTTCAATCTTTTGTTTTCTTTTAACATATGCTCTAATAACATTTGGATCTTTAACAACTTCAACTTTTCGTTGTTTAGTACCATTTTTATCTGTGAAAAATCTAGTGATTCTTAAAATCTTTTTAGATTTATGTTGTTGACCACCAACTGCTTTTGAATCATGTGAATACATTGATACACCATCATCTTCTGGTGCTGGAGTATCAAAATCTCTTGCTCTTGAACTATTTTCTCTTGTTCTTTCTGCATCATCCCATCCTAAATCATCAACATTGGTACTTTCCAAGCTTTTCTTTTGAGTGTACCAAATTCTGGAAATTTCATCATCATAAGCTTTTTGTTGCATTGCAACATTATAACTATGTCCACCAAACTTACTTTTATCCAATCTTTCATTAACCGATTCACCTACAGCTCTAAATCCACCCTTCATTGATGTTCTTAAGAATGAAAATGCTTCACCTCTTCCTGTTGGATCACCTTCACCATGCAATTGCAGCATTGCTTTACCTTGAGTTGCATTAATGAAATTTCTTGTAATATTCCATGGCGCTAATTGTTCTTCAATAGATTGGCCATCTTCATCTTCTTCCACATCATCGTCAACAGTTTTACCATACCCAGCATCTTCCAAATGTTGTTGACCAACTTGCATGACTTCCAGCATTGTAATATCTTCTGGTGTAATCATTGCACGGATGGACTCTTCGTTTGGTAATGGTTCACTTGCTTTAACTTTCCAATACCCTTGATCATCTCCTGATCTTTGATATTCCATAAATTCTTTCAATCTTTGTCTATTTTGCATATCATTTTGATCTGGGAAATGAGATGAAATATGTTTAACTAGTAAACGATGTCTTGGATTTTGATTCAAAACTCGATAAACAACCATTTTTAATCTATTCTTTGAAGCTGTTGTGACTTTTCTTGAATGAGGACCAGGAATTGGACTAACTGGGAAAGTTTGACCAACAACAAATAAATATGGAATAGTTCTCAAAAAATATCGTTGACCTTGACCACCACCAGTAGTTCGAACTAATAAAAAGTCAGTGTTTTTTGGTTCATGTTGAAAAATCGGTGCTCTAATCATTCTATTATACAAAGTAGGAACAATATTTCCTGCTTCAACAAACCCAAAATTCCAAAATGCACTTCTATCTTGAGTTGATAAAACATGAGTTTCACCAATTTTTCTTTTTGGACGATCAGTATCTTCTGGGCTCTTTTTTCTATAATAATTAATTAATTTGGAACCCATACCAAAATTTGATAAAACTAGTGGGAACTCTTCTGAGTATTCCATCATAAAAAATTGCGCCGAATCACCTAATGATAAATCTGCAGATTTTTTTAATAATTGAGAAACATGTTTACCTTTATCTTTTTTCTTCTTTCGTTGTTTAACTTTTGAAAACTGGATTAGAGTATTTGGTTTAACAACAAATGTTGGACGATGATGAGCTCGCATTTGTGCTTTTGATAATTTAACTTTATAATGAGGAGATTGCAATCTTAAAGCAACCATCGAATGATCAATTGTTAAATTACCAATAGTACTTCGAACTTTAGATTGATAATTTTCTTTCAACATATCATATGCTCTATCATTTGAAATATTATATCGTTGTAATAATTGTCGCTCATTATTTGGTACTTGAGATGTTCGTTGTTGAATTACTCGCTGTCTTCGTTGTTGATCTTCAACGAATAATAAATGCGGATCATTCAAATCTAATTTAACTCGTTTCTTTGGTTTAAAAGTACCATTTAATAAATCCATTTCATCATCAGAATTATAAATTTCTTCAATTTGAGATATTGGTCGTTTAGCTAATGTTAATGAGGTATTATTAGTTTCTTCGTTATCACTATTTGAATTTGAAGCTGATGAATCATCCCATAGGTCGGGTACTTCCCACTCTGCTGCAGCAACCACCAAATCTCTATCAATTTGTTGATCATCAGCATTTGAACTATTATAACTCGAACTTGAAAATATATTTTCTTTGTTGATTCGAATAATAGCATTTTTATAATTTGATACTCGTTCCATATTAGTTTTAAACATTGTCTTCTGATCAACTTCAACTTCTAAATTTGGTCTAGTTGGTACACAAGGTCTTGCAGCTTTTGGTTTTGGTAGTGATATTTTTGCGGGTTTTGGACCAAACAATGTATTAACTTTTAATCTCCCACCTTTAACAAATGATGGATAATATGTTGCAATTAGTTGATCTTCTTCTGAAATTTTTGGTTTTTCTACAGGTATGGTCATTTCAACATCTTCATTTTCATCTTTAATTTTTACTGAATCTTCTTCAATTACAATTTTTGACGGCTCTGGTACATTATCATTATTAGTAACAGGTTCAGGTTGTTCATGTTGAATATTATCTTGCTGCAGTTCTTGAGGCTCTGTTTCTTGTGAATTCCTTTGCTGTCTAGCATGAAAAAAATCTATTGCACTCATAGTACCACCTTCTTCATCCTCATCATCTTGAATCAATTTGAACCCAGAATCAGCAAAATCTTTGGACCAATCCTCATCATCTTCATCAAACATTGAACCGCCCAGATTCAAACCATTATATTCATTTTGATGGTTATTGTAGTCGTTATTATACTCATCGCCCAAATTTGGTGTATTATTATTTTGAAAATCACCACCACCAGAAATATCATCTGTCGAGTTACCACCCATTGCCTGTTTTAGAAAATCATCTTTATCATCAGCTTCTTCACCAAAGTTGTCCTCCTCTTCAGGAAGGTCTTCTTCTTCAGGTAAATCATCATCAGCTAATTCATCAATATCTTCAAAATCAATTGCATCATCATCGTGTTTAATTGCACCTGCACCTTTTAAATTAGTTGGAATGTTCAACCCACCAGTGGTATTATTACTGAATAATTTTTTATAATCATCATCTTCATTTACTTCGCCCATATATTATTTATGCTTCGTTCTAATTTGTATCGATCAATTATAATAAGGTAATAACAATCAACCGTTGGAAAAAAAATTGGAAAAAATATTAATAAATATAAAAAACAAAAACCTAATAAATAAACTGTAAAAAAAAATGCAAACAAATAAATTATTAAAAAAAAAATGTTATAACCCTCCTTTTATTAAATCCTTAAACTCAATATATACACCAGCTGAATAATAGAGTGAGATTGGTATGTTGAATAGTCTATAAATCACCAAGAATCGACTGAAAGGGTAATAATTTCAATGGTATTATTAAATTAGTGATGTAAAAATATTAAAAATTAAAGAAAGACGCGAAATTCTTTTTGGTCCCAATTTATCTTTTTCTGCTTCTGCCTAATTTTTGATCCAAAAAAATGGCGAGGCCGCTTCCTTTTATACTTTTAGCTCTCGCGCACGCATATGGTATTTGAAAAGAAGCCTTTTAGTAATGCATAAGGGTCTAGCCGCACTGTTGATTTTTAGTCTCATAATCCATATTTTATCTATCTATGACCATTTGGCTTATTGAATTAATATTAGTTGATGTAGCCATATTGTTAAGTAGATATTCTCAAAAACTATTATCACGAACGTTTTGGTAAATTTTAGTAGCATCTATAGATTGACTGGTATTTTTTATCAGTTATATAGCATTAATTGCATGTTAATCAATTGGAGTTGAAATTTGTCTATAGAGGTTTCTGTATGTAAGAAATATATATATATGTATATATTAACCCAATTGGATTCGAGTGAGTTAGTATATATAAAATTGATAAGAGTTTTATTCTTCACTGTAGTAAAATTGTTGTATAATTGATTAATTATGCAAAAAATAAATGTAACTCTATGACTGTGATAGTTATCAATTATATATTATGGTACATACTGTGCATACCTCGAGTTCTTATATATCTATATATGTGTTATGAATGTTTTCAATCATTATTGCCAGCTGTAGCACCCAATAAATACATATTAAATCTATCTATCTACCTATCTATCTATCCATCTATCTATATATATATGTATACAAGAAATTTTAGATCGAGCAATTGAGTACTAGTGTACATGCGCACTTGATCTATTGTACTTGTGGTATAGAATTCTAACGAAGTAAATATAAGACAAATTTCAAGCGTAAGTATTCTAGCACTAAATTCTTTTAATCATGACTCCAAGTTAATTACTAAAACATATGCAGATGTGCATAGATCTAGCCCTGCGCGAAAAAAAAAAAAAAAAAACGCCACACAACAAGTGGCGTAAAACTTTAAGTCTCAATAATCCTAGCTAGCTAGGTATATTAATTATTTATACCATTAATACGTGATGCCGTTACCTTAAACCACTCGTACTTATAAGAAGTATAAAAACCTTAAATAACAAATTATTGACCGAAAAAGGTAAAATAATAAAATTATTGCGAGACTATATTGATATATGATCTTAACAAAAAAATAACTGATGCGATGATTGAAGGTAAAAATAAGTATAAAACTGGTACCAATACCGCATCTGCTAAGAAGGATGCTATTAATAGATTATTATATTTTGATGCTACTAGCTATTACCGACGAAGAATTTTATGCAAAAGCCTTTGAAAATTCTAAATAGTAATAAAATGTATCTTGATCTTGATGATCCTGATTTACAAGATTATTGATCAAGTTTTTGAAAGTATGTCAAAAACTATGCATGGTGAGAGTATTGCAACTTATTATAGCTCATTGTAGTATATTTATATTTAAGTTAATTATAGCACAGCCGTTTGCGGGTATTAATTTTCTTCCACTCAACTACACGCAGATCACTACTTTGTATCCATATATAGCAATTTCAAGCTGTAAAGATAAATTTATTAATGAATTAATTTTTATAATTAAGTACGTTAAATGTATATATTAGATACATCTAGGAACCGCGGTCAATACCGTGATGTGACGCGCCCGAATTAATGTATACGCGTGTACATCTATAGCTAATATGATACAGTGGTTCTATAATGTTAAAGTATATATATAAATGTATTTATATATATATATACTTTGTTATAATTGAAATAATTCTACGTAGTTAGTGTGGTATCTCCAACTGTGGAGTTAGTGTACTGGATGTTGGAAGTTAGGTCGGGTTATTACTGGGAAAATAATAACTTAACATGTGTAACCTTTATAGTATTGTCTTATAGCATTAAGTTAATCAAGTTAACGAGAGAATATATTATTGATAGTCTATTATATCAAAGTGTCTGTATCATATATCTGAGAATTTAACGTGTATACTTATTTTCCCAATATAATTAGTGAATAATTATAATAGCACCATATCTGATGGTTTGTTATATGTATACTTTTGAAATAAAAACAAGCTTAATAAATAAAAATAATTCTAATATATATATGGGATAAAAATAATTTACAACTCTTATAAGATATTTATACAACTTCAGAACAAATACAACCACAACCACTAGCACATTCTTTGGTAGGATTATCTTCATTATTAACCCACCACTCATATGCACAATCAGCGTGTAAAACATGTTCACATTTAGTGCATTGAACAAATCTTTTCTTAACCATTAAATGACAATAATGACATAGTTTAACCCCACTTCTTTCTCCATCATTTGTGCCACCTTTATTCCTACTTTTAATTCTTTTATTACTTTTCCCGCTTTTTTCGCTATCCGCATCTTCTCTTTTATCAATCATGGCGGAATGCACACCTTTAAACATATCACTTTTAACACCTAATCTGAAATTGTAATTATATTTCAAAACTTCCAAACTTTGAATATCTAATTCCCATGAGTATAATATAGCGGCATATTGCCATCGATATTTTTTATATTTTGATTCATCTGTTAATTCCAATAATGATGGTGGTAAAGCTTGTTCTATCGATGATATACCTAAATTTTCACAATTTTTGGATTGGAAATTCGAAGAATATTCAATATTAATTTTTGGTAAATTAGATATTGACGATAAACCAAATTCATTTTCACTTGCAACGAAACTACTTCTACTCATAATTTGTGTATTAGTACCACTAGTAGAATTATTTGTATCATCAGGTATAACAAATCTTTGGACATTTGGCGAAGTATTAGTATTCCATCTTGTCACTTTAGCTGGTTGGTGTTGTAAATTTGTATTATTATTGTAATTATTGTTATTGTTCATATTATTTCTTGAAAATATACCAGCAACTGCTTTTCTAGCCGTCATAAATTTTTCAGGTGATAATGAAATAATACTTGAATCATCTTTTGATGATGCTGGAGATGGCTCTACTGTAACTGGTTGTGATTTAGAATTAGGATTTGGTATATCCCAAGGTGCAGTTCTGGCATTGACAAACATTGACCCACCACTTGTATGTGAAGTACCAACTTGATTGTTTTGGTAATTTGCATTATTTGGGTTGTTATTACTATAGTTGGAATGATTGTTGACGGTACCCGGGGTTTGAGGTGAATTTGAACCAATAAAATAATCTTTCATACTAGTAACATCATTATTAAATGGTGATGAAATTAACTCATTGAACCTGGATCCAGCTGCAGCAGCGAAATAATGTTGAGGAGTTGGAGGAGCTTGAACGGTTCTACCTGATAAAATACAGCTCATATTAGCCAACATTTGAGTATTATTTTGTTTTTCAAAGAAATTGAACATTTCTTGAATTAGCCATGTTTTACCAAAAGGATGATCATCCCAGTCAAATAATCCAAAAGTTGACATTGCATTTTTCTCCTCATCACTTGGATTCATCAATGAACAACTATTAGATAATAATAATGCTAACAAAATCCAACTATCTGCTACTTCTTTTGCATCATATTTTCTTGCAACATTAGAATTATGTTTAGCTAAATTAACTGGTGTATCCCCCATAACTTTATATTCACATGCTAAATATTTCTTACTTGGAATTAAATGTTGGAAATCATAAAATTTGACAATATTCTTATCCTTTTCTAATAATCTTGCTGTACCTGATCGTTCATCAGTATTATTAGAAACGGCTGATCTTGGACCTGCTTGTCGAATTCTAAAATTAGATTTAACTTTAGTTCTTGCTAATGGGAAATGACTTCCAATACCATTTAATCTAGAATCTAAAAATTCATCATCATCACTATCACTTAAACTATCTGATTCATCTGCATCTGATTGTGCTGGTTGGTTAGTAGTAGAGTTTTCATCTTTAAAAGTTGTTAGTGGTGCAACAGTTCCAAATTTACCAGGTATATTAATTTTATTTTGTTTGTCCTTTTTTTGAGTAAAAAAACAGATTAATTCACCGGATTTTGACCATACAGCACCGCACCCTTTCGGTACAGGAGTACTATCATATTTCTTGGAATATTTATTATTTGTATCAATTGGTACTTTACCATCAATAAATTCATCTTCACTTGATGAAGAATATGAAAATCCTTTTTGTAAATCCATTATATCATTATCACTTGATTCCAGTGAAACTTGTCGTTCTAAAACATTATCTTCTTCTTCATCTTCAGTTGTATAATCATCTAATGATATCTTCTCACCCAATAAATATCTTAAACAGGGTTCTAAACAATATCTACCTCTTCCAGTTAGTTTTGATGCGATATTATCTAATTCTTCAACTAAATTTTTTATAATTCCTTCATTATATTTCTCTTGTTCTTCGATTTTAAATTTTGGTGCTGAATATGGATAATTATGTGGGAATTTAAACTCAACTCTTAAAAATACTAGTGAATATTCATCATCTTTATCTTGTGGTGGCCCCCATGGACCATTTAATGATACTACACAATCACCTGTTGCAACACGAATACTTTCGAATCGAACTCTTGGGAATTTATGGCCAACAATTCCAACTTCTTCGCCTAAATTAGCAGGAGTATTTTCATGATGATCTGCTAATTCTGAATTATTGGCATTTTGCGTATTATCAAATGGGGCAGCAAATGCACTATTACCAATTCTAACCCCACTAATCCAATGTAAATGTTCATTCCCTGATTTTTTAGGTTTATAAGACTGACCGGTCATAAACACACTTTCATTTTTACCTCTTCTATTAGTTTCAGGTGATAAACCATATAATGGGAATGATTGTTTTAACTCAATATTTCTACTAGTTTTTGGTTCCTTTTGATAAGAGGTGTATTCAGAACCTTTTCTTGTAATTCTTTGTCGTAATAATTCACCTTTATGATAATGAGCTTTATCTAAAACATCCGATGGAACTGGCCATAACTTTAAATCATGATCCTTTGACCATGTAACTAATTGAAATTCTCGATCTTCATATTCTGTATTACCACCTCTAACTCTCCAAACAAATTCTTTCACAGGATCGCTATGACCTTTAAATTCATGAATTGGTGTTAGATTTGAATTATCTTCTATATCTAACATATCATTAACATATACAGTATTCCCACCACCTCTTAATGGCATAATAACACATCCACTACCAAATGGAGTATGTCTAGCTCTCCAAACTGGGAAATCAGTAACAATAGTTTTCCTAGGTTGTTGATTATTAATCTCATAATCCCACTGTTTCACTGTTAAATCATTCGAGCATGTTAAAATTTTTGTTTCTTCTTCTCTACTAAAATCCAATCCATTAACTTTACCAGTATGACCATTCAATGTATGCAAAGGTTTTGAACCATTTCTTGAATCCCAAATATGAACTTTCCTATCATGAGCAGATGCTAATAATAATGGGTTTTTTCTATTCCATTTAACTTGAGTAGCTCCAGCTGCCCAATCTGCAAAACTTTGAACTAATTTATTAGATTGTCTTAAATCCCATACATGAACATAACTATCAACAGAACAAGTTGCAATCATTTCTGGATGAAAACCATGGAAGTTTATATCTGTAATTGCACGTTGATGACCATGTAACATATGTTCTACAGCTCTTGATGATGGTAATGCTAGATTCCAAACTAATGCTTTCTGATTACTTGTTGATATAACCCATGATGGTTTAGATGCATGAGGCGACCATTGAACATCGGCCACTTCCCATGATGTTGCATGTGGTAACCTTCTAGGTGGTGAAAAGGGATCATCTAGATCAATAATATCTAACCCGCTCCGTCTAAATAAATTTGTTAGTCTTCTATTCTTATTAAAAATCTGATCAACTTACGATGCTAATGCTACATCTCGACCAGAGGGACTAATTGTCATGGCCCCTGTCCCTTCATCTACTCTTAATGATAATGCGTTACCAAAAGTCAATGATTTGTAGACCGTGGTAATCTTACTGTCTTCATTCACATAGGATGAAGATAGTGAGGCTTTGGTAAACGACATTATAACATTCTATTCTGTGTCTTTATTGTCCTAAATGTGAATAAATGAATTGATTGTGGTGGTGAAATTTTATCTCTACTTGATCATGTTTCTAGCGGGTGCAGCGTTTCCCCAGCTTTTTCTTAAATTTCTTCTCTTGAGTGCGCAGAGATATCGGTCAATCGGTCTTTGTTGTTCAAAGCAGGTGTTAACTCGATACGCGATGCCAACGCGCGTTGATTTGAATTTGCAATAGCATTGATGGGCTATGTTAAACACTTGATTTGATTATTTAAAGAATGAAGTAGAATGGTTACAGCACAAAAAACAATAAGGTAACTGCAGATTTTTTTTGTTACTTGAAATTTTAAAAACATTATGCATAGCAAAGCTAAACTTTGTGCTATAATTAACCAAAGCTACCAAAAAATTCTAAAAAAAAAAAATTAATCTATTTGATCAATCATGAAAAAACTTATATTAAATAATACTATAGAAAAACCACTTAATTGTTGGTATGGAAACATGCAAAATCTAATCTACTCTCTTGACAAGCATGTTCAACAATTTTCTGAACATAAGGTCTAGGGCCAGTCCTAGTATCCCATGAAACAGCATTACTAACATTTTCTTTTAAAGTACCATAAATCAGTTGAATAGATTTTTGAGATTCAGCAGTTGTAAATTTATTCATAATAACTCTCCAAAATTCAATATCTGCTACTGCTTGTAACATTCCATTATTACTAAAATTTTCGACTTCTCTTAAATTTTGTAATATTTGTTTCAAAACATGATCATTTAGAACTACAATTACTCTTGGTACTAATAATAATGATACTTCACTAACTTTTGAATGAACAATAACCAACATTAATAAACACTCATAAATATATGAACTAATTGTTGTAACATTTTCATCAGTTGTCCATGATTTTTCAGGGTTACCAATACCATATCGAATAACATCAGATAATGCCATTCTTTTCCTTCTAGTGTATAATTCAAACATTGTATTATCCATTTTATCCATACTATCTCTTAAAGTATGGTTAACATCTCTTGTTAGAGTATTAAAAGCTTTTTCAAAATATTTGTATAATCCTGGTAAAATATCATCCCGAGTTTGACTAATATTACTTAATAATAATAAAACTTTGGCATCATTAGTTTTCTCTTCTGGGGTTAATTCATCTGCATCAGCAGTTGGTAAACTTTTATCTAAATATGATGATCGATTTGGATCTCCTAATGATACTAATAGTCCCATCAAACTTTCTAAAATTAAAGAGTTTGATGATAAGAAATTTGTTAGAATAAAGTTTAGTAATCTTGTTGAAGGTTGCGCGATTAATAAATGATCACTTTTTGAATCTGAGGTTGAAAAATTCACTAAATGTTTAATACCTTCTAAAATAGATAATTGATAAGCTTCAAAATATTTTGGAGTTTTAGTACAATGCATATTTGATTCTTGTTCCCAATCTTCTAATACTGCGAATTTTTTAGAATCTTCTTTCCAGCAATAGCAAACCGCACTGATACATCGTTCTCTAATCTTTGATAAAACAGTTCTTAAACTATCACTTGCTTGATTACTAATAGATGACTGTGATAAAATTCTAAAAGATGCAGATAAATTTGTAAGAATTTTTGATAAATACCTAACTGCACTTAATCCATTTGAATGAGGAGGTAAAAATAAGAAACTTTCTTCTTTATTGTTAGTTATAACAGGAATACCTGGTAATTGTGGTTGAGTAACAGCAGTCTCAAAATATTGAACAATTCTTTCGGCAAATAATTGAATCATTGATCTACCTGATTCTTTAATATAATCAGCTTCTGACATACTAAAAGATAAATGGACTTTAGATTCTCCATGATAACCATTTGGTAAATTTCTTTGTCTTGTTCCTTCTAAAAATTCATTACAACATTTCCAAAATAAACATGCATTCTCTGCATTTGATGAAATATCATCCAATGCACGTTTAACTGTTAGCCACATTTCTACAACTTCTGCTGAGTCACATAATGATGTTACTACCCCTTCTTTAATATTTTCTCTTACTGGTAAAATAAACGATGCATGTTCTGATGGTGGCAATGAATTTAAATTCATTCTCATTAAATTAGTTTTGATTGTCAATTTTTCAAATTTATCACGAATCTTTTCACTAAATTGTTCAATTTGACATTCTATCCATGTTTGAATAGGATTATCTTCAACACCTAATTCTAATAATTTTGATATAACTGCCATATAATTACCATCAGGTCCAGTTTGACTTAATTGCTTCCAAGTTTCCTTTTTATATTCATCAACTATTAATTCAACTTCTTTCCAAATTCTATCAGTAATTTTTTTATTCTCCATAATATAATCTGGTGTATCTGATGTAATATCTTCATTATATTTCATATCTTTACCCCTTCTATAATCTCTAATCAAACTATCATGATCATGATTTTTTATATGTTTATTTATCAATGTAGGTAAATTAAATAAATATTTGTTCTTTTTAATTAATTCTAATGCAGCTTTCAATCTTGCTTCTCTTGCTTGATTATCAATAACAGGTTTCATAATAACTGCTAATTTCGAGTTTGAATCATCAACTAATTTTTTTATAGTCCCCAAACCCCATTCTTGTTCTTGATTGAAACCAGATTGATTAATTTGATCCAACACAGTGTCCAACATTGATTTACTTTTCACAAACCTATCATAATCTTTTTCAACCATAAATCGTAATGTTTCTGATCTTTGTTGGATGGCATCTTCTAAATGATCTAATGAATTAACTAAATTTTGATATGTTGCACCACTATGAACATCTCTTAAAAAAACTTTGGGATTAAACCTACTCGATGAAATTAAATATTGACCTCTAATTTGCGGATCATCAACATCAATTCCTTTTGCTCTTAAAACTGATACAACTGAATTAATTGATCCTAATGGATCCGGTTCATCCTGTAATTGAGATTCTGAACTAGCTAAATCTGTACCTGCTAGTTGCCTTAATAAAGCATATTTTGATATCTCACCCTCTTGTTCTGTTAAATTCAATTCTGCAAATTCTTTAGGTTCAACCCATTCCTCTGGAAATTCATTATCTATATTGTATTGTTTGAGTATACTGTCTTTATCCATTCTCTATGAATGCACTATGTTGTGCAGATTGTTTATTATTTATAGCAGGTTGAATGTGTTGTTGTCAAAATATTCATCTTTACTCCAAAAGTTATAAGCTTTAATCGTGCATTTAAGGCACATCCCAAAATATTTCACCACACAATTAATTTCCCAGCCCCGCCCTTGAAAAACCCACCTTCTAATTAACTACATATAGTACAATTGCAATAATACAATACAGTAAAACAATCTATAATAAGAGATCATAAATAATACATTAATAATTAATTTTTTACAAAAATAACTTAGTTTTCAAGAAATAAATTTTATCTTCTTGCTCTACCTCTCGGGCCACCTGGTCTTGACATACCACCACCAATATGGCCACCACCAGCACCCATACCTCTATAATTACCACTATTCTGTGCTCTAGTTTTTGCTAATGTTTTAGGTCTAAACATTGGAGCGTGTTTCAACATATCAGGAATAATAAATAATTTAACATGACTACCTCGAATATAAACTTGTTCTAAATGACTCACTTGGCCATTTCTTGCTGTAACTGTAACATCGCGAAGCTGGACATTCATATTATCTTCTGCTTCTAGTAATTTACCACGATATGTTTGACCAGTTGACAATTCTATTGTAACAATGTGTCCCTAGTTTTTTGTTAGTTTTAAAACTTTTGAGTTTATAGTATACATACCTGTGATTCGTTTAATAATTTTATAGGAATACCAATTGACGACATTTTTTTATACGTTTTAATTAGTAAATGCAATGTGTGGTTAGTACAGTTGGGGTTGAATGAAAGTCTTTAATTGACTCAAGTTGATTGTGGATTGACAGTCTATGAATGAATTTTTGTCTGTTAGTTTTCTGTGGTGATACATTTTTCTTGATTGAAAAATGTCGGATCGGGGGTTGATCTTCTTTTGGGAGTTTTCATTATCACGCGCATTTTCCGTTTAAGCATTGATAAGCTTATCTCAAGCCGCACTCTCTTGAACAATATATATTTTATCCATGGAAGAACATAATAATAAACGCTGAATCAAAACTCAACCATTAGACATTAATTATCTATCTACTAACTAGCTATAACTAAATAACATATCTAACCAGCTTCACATAAACATTAGCACATTAGCTTTATCAACATACCTATTAATACCCCGCTAAAATAAAAGCATTGCAATATTGTAGCTATCATACAAATAATGTCAGCATACTCATCTAGTCAAATCTACTCAGACGCTTTTAAAAATTCTATTGAATCTTATAAATCAAATACCAGTTTCAAACCATCTGTATCAAAACCAAAATACGGATTAAAGTTACCAAATGGCCAAATTACTAATATAAAAAGTTATAATTCTTCTTCACAATGTGTCAACCCAAGTTCTTCCTATACTAAAAAACCATTGTTATTAAATACTCAGCAAAATACCAAGTTCAAATACCCTGCAGATATCTACAGTGCTAAAAAACCATTATCTGTATCATTCAAAGCTACTTCAGCGTTTGTATCCAACCAAGTAAATTCATCAAATCAAGAAGCCAGTAATGAAAAAAAGATTGATGCTGCCAATGGCCATGCTCAAAATGATACTAAAGATACAAGAGATGACGATATCAGTCATATTCGTCATAGTTTACTTGATGGTAAACTTAGTGGAAATGATAACTTCAACTATAATTTAAATTTCACTAATACTGATCCTAGTACTATGAGCGATACAATTAATTTCCAAAGTAAATCAAGATCTGTTGTTGGAAAAAAAAGACATCGAGATCAAGCAATCGATTTAAATGATGAAGAAGGATATAGGGAATATAGAAATTATTATGCAAATGATAGAAGAAGACAATTGGTTTTAAGTAATAATAAAAGGGATGGCGGATCAACCAGATCTGGGTATGGAAGTTTAAGAAAAAATAGAAATAAGTATATTAATAGTAATAACTGAATCATTGATGCTTTTTATCTATACCATTGAGATGTATCCTTATTCTCACGAGTTATTAGAACTTATTTTAAAACTGGAGCCTAGTAGCTTGAAACTATTGATTCTTCATTAATTAATTAGTACCCCAGCCTGTAATAATACAAAAACCGGCCAGCATAATCTACATGATAATTAGTTAAATCACTTTAATCTTCAATTGATTACCCCTATATTGATTACTATAGTTGACTTCATAAACTATTTCTCTCAATTGATTAATCGAGTCTATATATAGTTATAGATTAATATACCTCATGACACTATCCACTACCATGGAACTATAGAACAATGAGCTTACTAAGGCTTAAACCAATCTGCACCGTCCTCTCCCGGATGGCAATTTTCATGAGTCCGATTTCGACTCCCTTTAGAAACATCGAGCTAGCCACAAACCTCCCTACAGTATACAATTTATGTATCACCAAACAAAACACACACTTTTACTTTTTGCTGATTTACTATCAATCCCCTTTATCAACTATCAACACCTGTACATTAGACCAACCCTTTGCTGCATTTATTTTTCTCACAACCTGCAGTGAATCAGACGAAACATTCATACTTAACATAATATAAAATTATTATAGAATAAAGATGAATGGATCACAAAACCGACAAGAACAACAAAATGGGGAACTTCAAGACCCAATATTCGAGATTGAAAAAGTTCAATTAATGTTTCAATTAAACAATATTGTATCAATGGTAGTATCGAGTAATATATTATGTATGGCATTGAAAACAGGTAGAATATTAAAAATTGATCTGGATCAACCGGAAGCTGTTGATGATATAGATTTACCAAAAAAACCATCAGAAACAGGAACAATTCGAAATATTTTTTTAGATCCAACTGGAACACATTTATTAATTAATACTACTGGTGGTGATAATTATGTATTAAATTGCTCTACAACAAAGCCAAAACTATTAACAAAATTAAAGGGGATATTAGTTGATAGTGTTGGATGGAATGTAAAACAACCAACTAGATCTAGTGGAGAAATTCTAATAGGTAGTAATGATGGATGTGTTTATGAAACTAAAATTGAATATTCTAATGAAAGATTTAAATGGGATGACTCAAAATATTTACGACAAGTTTGGAAAAATAATGATGGTGGATCTATTAGTGGATTACAATGTTTTGTTGGTAGTGAGACGAATACAACAAGAGTTATTGCATGTAGTAAAGGCGGGATATATTCATGGCAAGGTAAAATATCAAATTCTAATAGTTTTGTGAAATTTTTTGAATCTCAATTTACTTATGAACATTTTGATGCTAATGAGTATCAAAGTTTAAGTGTTTCACCTATTAAAGAGAACAATGTTAGCAAAACTTTTGGTTGGTTAAATGGAGTTGGAATTTTACATGGGAATATGGTTTTTAATGATAAAGATTTTGAAAAGATTTTGAAGCAATCACAGATTATTTTATATGATCAATTAGATTTTTTAATGAAAAATGAGCCCATTAAATCTATTTTACTAACAGAGTATCATATTATTTTATTACAAGGCAACACAATATATGCAATTAATAGATTAAATAATCAATTGGTCTTTCGAGGAAATATTGCTGGTAGCCCTGTTTTAGGATTATGTTCTGATAAAAAGGAAGAAACTTTTTGGGCATTTTCAGAAGATGATATTTATGAGATCAAAATTGTTGGAAATGAAGAACAAGAAATTTGGAAAACTTTATTAGAATGTGGTGAATATGAAGAAGCATTAAAATTAGCAAAAGATAGTTATTCAAGAGATGTAGTATTAAACACTTATGGGGATTTCATGATGAAACAAAAAGATTATCAAAAGGCTGCATTATTATTAGGATCATGTTCAAAACCATTCGAAAGTTGTGCATTACAGTTTATGGAAAATAATGAATTTGATCCATTATATACTTATCTAACATCAAAATTAAAAAATCTTTCTAAACATTCGTCTAATGAAATGAAAAAAACTTTGATTAGTACATGGGTTATTGAATTGTTTATGGAAAAAATGAATCAATTGGATGATTTAATTGCACCAAATACTAATAATGAAGATACAAACAAACAAAAGTTATCTGAAATCAATAAATTATATTTAAAATTTATTAGTGATTATAAAAATGATTTAGATAAAGATACAGTTTATGAGATTATATCAATGCATTCAAGAAGGGAAGAGTTATTACATTATGCATCAATAGTTGATGATAATGCATTTGTTTTAAATTACTGGATTAGAATAGAAGAATGGGAAAAAGCACTACAAGTTTTAAGAAGTGAAAATTCTGCTGAATTTGTTTATAAATATGCAACTGTTTTATTAGTTAATGCACCAAAAGCTTCTGTTGATACTTGGATGAGAATCTCAAATTTAGATCCTTCAAAATTGATTCCTGCTTTGTTAAATTATGTTTCAAGTTATCGAGGTGAATCAGAAAATCAAGCAATTAGGTTTTTGAAATATTCTATAAAAAACTTGGAGAATAAAAACCCAGCAGTACATAATGCTTTGATTTCAATTTATGCTTCATCACCAAATTCCACTGAAGATCAATTATTAAATTTTTTAAAAGAATATTCATCCAAACCAATTTTTGATTTTGATTTTGCATTAAGAATTTGTACGCAGTTTGATAAAACGCAATGTTCTGTTTATATTTATTCTATTATGGGCTCTTATGAAGAAGCTGTAAAGCTAGCATTAAAGAAAAATAATATTGAATTAGCATCAGGTATAGCTAATCAACCATCGAATGACCCTCAATTATCAAGAATGTTGTGGTTAGAAGTAGCCAAAAAAGTTATTGTTACTGATGGCTTTGATAAAGCTGTTGATCTAGTTAATAATTCTACAAATGATTTATTACAAATTGAAGATTTATTACCTTTAGTACCTGATTTTACTAAATTAGATACGCAATTAAAAGATCAAGTTATTAAAAGTATGGAAAATTATAATGATCAAATTAGTATGTTAAATAAAGAAATGGAAGATAGTATTTTAACAGCTAAATCTGTTAAAGAACAAATTAATAAGTTTGAAAAGGGGTATGCTATTATTGAGCCTGGTGAAGGTTGTGCTATTTGTGAGTTCCCATTAGCTACAAGAAGATTTTTTGTTTTCCCATGTCAGCATGCATTCCATTTTGATTGTTTATTAGATTCTATTAAGAAAAGTTCAGATTATTCTGTTCGAAATAAATTAGCTGAAGCTACAACATCTGATGAAATAGATGAAATTTTACAACAAAAATGTACCCTTTGTGGTGATACTAAGATTGAATCAATTGATGTGCCATTAGTAACTAGACAAATGGAAGAATTCGCCCTTTAATATATAATTGATAAAAAAATGCATTAATTAATAAACTATGAATACTTATAAATTTCTAGAAATAATTTACTTTTTGCTAGTATGAGGTTTTGTTGTCCAACATTCTTTTTTGATACGAACAGTTTCACAAGAATGACAAACTAAAGTACCATCTTCTCTTAATATAAACTCTCCGGTTTGAAAGGGCGTAGTACACTCTTCACAACAAAAACATGTAGAACACCATATTCTCCCCAATGCTTCAACTGCTTGTTGACAACTGATTTTACATCTCCAACATTTAATTTCATGTTTTTTATTCCAACAATCATGGCATAATACTTCATCATCTTGAGGATCAACATAAAAATCATCAGTTTCACCAAAAGGATTTGAACATTGATGACAAAAAAAATGTCCTTTATGCCAATGGTTATCTAATGCCATAATCCCATTCGATTCAACTGGTGTGTTACAGTACCCACATTTCGGGCTATACATTTGATGATAATCTAAATGACATAAATGTCTATCATCTCTAAAATAAAACTCTGAATGCTCTAATGGTTCATTACATTCATCACATCTGAAACAATCAATATGAATATGGCCATTTTCTGTTCTAACAACCCGCTGGTTTGTATTCAATTTTTGACAACAAATCATACAATTTGGTTTATAAAAGTTATTAATACTACTAGCCGAGCTTGTTGATGAGTTTAAACTATTGATCCCACCATGACCAGGCACCCTTCTTTGCCGTTCTTTTTCCCATGGTAACTTTCTATTTTTATATTCATTAAATACAGGATCATTTAATTGCTGTTGTAACATTTGTTCTTTTAAAATGATGATATCGGAATCATCAATTTTTTTTTCTTGTTGCTGTTCTTCTTCTTCTTCTTCTGCTACTTCTTCTTTATCTTTTGCGAACTCTCTTTCAATTGGATCGATTTTCTCTTCTTGTTGTTCAACAGAAATAGGCCGTTCTGGAGGTAATAAGCTCCAAGGATGAGGTGATGTGGATCGTTGTCTATATTGGCTTGATGCAGAATTAACACTTGAATTAGGGCTGTTGTTAAAATAGTTATAATGGTTAGTAAAAGATTTGCTTGGGTTATCTCCAACAAAGCAATGTAAATCATGACGAGGTGAAGGCGGTGGGTTAGTAGTACTATATTCTTTTTTTGGCCGATTATTATCATCTTTATTGTTATTTTTTTTAGATGATTCCGGATCTGGATAATGATGATGAGGATGTTTGACATTAGTATTCAAAGGGGCTGGTTTATTGATACCAACGCTACCTCGTGGTGTACTGGATTTATTTTTATTAGTTGTCAAACTGGTATTATTAGTCAAAGTACTAATAGGCCTATGATCTAAGTCATCTTCTTCATTTAATGAGGGGTGTCGTACTAGTGTACTATTAGTCTTTTGTAATACTGGTGTAGTCTGGGTGTCAAATGCTGAAGGTAAATGACGAGACCCTTTAAGTTTTGAAGGCCTTCGTTGTGCTAACATCGACATATATTATATTAATACTTTTGATTGATTTGTCGTATTGTAATAGAACCTGTTAACTTATAATAAACGTTAAAATTTAGTGGTGCTTGAAAAAAAAAATCTCGATAACAGCCCCCAAAAATTCCTATAGCTCCCAAAATAGTGTCTATTGATAATAATAATGTATTACTACTTTATACCTTTTATTAATCCCTTATCTTTTATTAATTAAACAAATTGAGCACCTTATTTTCTGTCTTTTTAGTCGTTTTTTTCCTGTAAAATTAATCCAGTAATGCATGAACAGGAGGAAAGAAAGAGAAAAAATAATAGAAGGATGTGTTCCGCCATGGTTTATAAATATTAAATGTCTAATTGTTGAAATTAAGGTTAGCCATGGCCATGCATGTATATCTGCCGTGAGGTATCCTAGCTATTTCATTACATAAATAGAACCCACAAAAAAAAACACGAACTTTACGCACCATTAAAGCCTTAAGAGTTGAATAGTTTGGAGTATAAAATTGAAATGTTCATGATACGGTATCTACAGATATGCAGATCGAGCTTGAAAAGCTTAATAATCCTGCACATGTGCACCAGTCTAAACTTTCTTTCATATTGCGAGCTAGTCCTATAGTAGCCAGAACTAGATGCATGGTGTGTGGATTGCTTGAACGCGATGCAGGAAAATTTTTGAAAATGTAAACAAACAAAAAACCAAAACACCCAAAATCGAGAAAAATAAACAAACTTTCGTGTTAAAGCTTGTCTACAATTTAAATTGTGGATCAACAGCCTAGGGTTAGTTAGCTACGCTTGCGTTTGCCGATGCTCCGATCTAAACTTGCTCAAGCTATAGAAGTTGTGTGATGTGGCCATTACTATAGTTACTATAACTAGCTACAGTGATCATAAAAGATTTAAATGAAACCAATAGCAAGTTAATGAGAATGATTCGGTTATAATGAGTCGGTTTAGAATGACTGAGAATATTGTAAATCAGTTATGATAAAAGATAGTTTTTTTTAACTAAAATTTGCCATCTCATTGTTTAAAGTTATTAATATATCAAAGTTACAAATGGTTCTGGTGGCTCTCCCATAAATTTTAAAAGGAAGCATATCCATTAATTACTAGGACTAAGAGACTAGAAATATGTATATAAAGTTCGATCACTTGATTGGTTTCAACTTATTCTTGTAAGCTTGTACTTCATGGATGAGCACTGCAGTGTGTGCACTCTGGAATTTTTAGGTTTTACCTGTCTCAAGATCTGCCTTCTGCTATGGTCCGGACCGATTCATGCAAAGATTATAAGCCAACTTGGATTAAAATCCCTATAGTATACCCTTATGGTAACTATAGTACGCAACAGATCTTTGCAGTCAACGAAACAAATAGATTTAACCACTTGTCATGCATATTTAACTCAACATACTATAATGTATATAATCAACTTTGATGATTTACCACTGGAAATTAAACGAATAATATGGCAATATTTAATACCAGATACGTCAATTCGTTGGATTCATGAGGATTATGAGTACCTTAAGAGGAAAAGAAGAACTCAAAGTCATGCTAATTCGGGGCTAGATGAATGTATCAAACTAAACCCAGGTATAGGTTATATTCTTGTGTGTAACGAATGGCTTAATGAATTGGCTCCAAGGATTTATACAACGGATAAGCTGATTTTTAGAGTATTACTCAATATATACGACCAAATTTTTAGTGAAAATGATTGTCAAAATTATCTGGGATATATAAATCGAATCAACAGTTTATATACATCGAATGTCCAATCAGTGAATCTTACTTATGTAGATCAAGAAATTAAAATCAAATTAAACAAATTGTTTGAACTCGGAGTGAAAAAATTAAATGTTAAGGGTGTTTTAACTGTTACTGATGATATAGATTTAGATGCTTTAGCCATAATCAACACAGCAAGCTCAATTGATTTTGACACCAGGTTGATATTTGAATCTGGGTTTATTACAAAAAAAGAAAGGATGAGTAATCTACATACTTATATGCAAAAAATATTAGAATTAACTAAAAGATCTAAAAACAATTATAAATATGGTGAGTTGTACCAACTAAACGTTGACTGTGAAGAGTTAAATTATTTACTAAAAGCTTTCCCATCATTACAAAATGAGTTACCAATTAAAAGGTTAACATTAGAAAAAGGTGCATCTGAAAATGCTGTTACTATTAATCCCCAAGACCTCAATTTAATAAATGATAATATATCAACGCTAACTCTAGCTGAATGCAATTTCAATAGAGTCAATATATCAAGTATAAATCTTCAAAACTTATCTCATTTAAATATTGAGGATCCAAAAAATATTAAATTGGAGTTTCTAAGTAATATGCCGAATTTGAAATCTTTTTTCATGTCTGCAGATATTTATACAATATACAAAGCATTAATATACTTAAACTCGGAAATTTTAAGAGAGTTGGTTATAACTTCTGGGGATCTAGAATATTTCTCTGATGATGAAGAGGAGAATCATCCTGATTATACTGAAAGGGTTGACAAAAAAATTGAAGATCTTCTTAATAAACATATATCAAGAAATCTCAATTTAGTTCATTTCAGATTCAATTCTGATGATATTAGGCTTACAGATTTAAAATTCATCGATACAATTGCTATGGAAATTGTTAATATTACTTGTGGCCCAGGTAGTGTTATCTTTTTAACTGATATTTTAATTCAAGCTGCAACTCATTTACCAAATCTTAATACTATTAGAATTGATATTCAAAATTTTACATTAAAACGTTTAGATTGTAAAGATATACTAGAGTGGTTGAAAGAAAACAACAAAAAAACATTATTTCATAGAAAGGTTGATACTTCTATTGGCCCAATTCAAAGTTTTAATGGTACAACGTTTTCTTTGATAAATATTGGCCTGTTAGATGAATCAAAGCATGCAAATTTTTTAAGTAAGGTGTGCAATTTCAATCTTAATGTGTCTAATAATAGAGTAAAATGTGAGGCCTGTAACATGTTTTTAGGTTCTTGTAAACATAGAGTATTTTTGTAATATAAAGATTGCTACAATAGTACATTTCAATGAGCTAATGAGATCAAAAAATTATAGCTTCTTGTGTGGAAAATTTGGTAGATTTAAGAGCAATTTGGAATTTAAATATTAAGAATAAAATTAACCTGCATTTTTGTTTTAAGATATAATTAATTAATAAATACAACATATATATATATATATGCAGTATTACATGCTTTAACACCCATACGTATATCATTATAAAAAAATAGGCTAGCTCATGATTATCAAGAGAGTTGAATAAACACTCCGATGGTATATATTATTCTATATAATATTATAGTTTGGTGTCGTAAGCATTGAGTGGGAATTATATATCTAGCTATATTACCATTGGTAGGCCTATTTGAGCCTACAGCTGCGGCTTTATAATTTTGACCTTAAAGCCGAAATCACGCCTTAAACATTGATAACCTAGAAAATTCAGTCTATAGATGTAGGTATAATTTATAAATATTTTAATCCATAAATTCATACATTTAGGTCGCTTAATAATGATCAAATCATAAATTAGGGTATAGATATTGTTATTACGGTTAAAACTTAAAAGTTTTAGTTACAGCGTCAATATTTTTAATGATCTCAATATAACATCTTTCGTTGTAACTCGAGATCTGTTGTCATTAATTTCAATACATGTACGTAGATTTAAATTCAGAGGATAGGGTTAACTAAATTTTTATATATACTTATTAATTAATATCGATATATATCGATCTTTATGGCTTATTCATGTGGTGCACTTTGGCAATGATTCAAGCTATAAAAGATCTTAAGAAATTTATAAATACATAGCTTTCAATCTGTTAATTTATTATAAATCAATATAAATTTAAATTGAATTCTATTAAACTATAGATATTAAAGGTTCTTGTATTTAAATTATAAATCAACTCGAAATCTTATACCAACAGTACATCGATCAGATATAAGACAGCAGCTATATCTAGCAGATAAGCTCATTTTGGATTAGTAATATATGCTTTTTCTAGCTATGTCTATGTGGCAGATGTCTATACCTTTTTAAGCTTAAGTTATTCTTTCTACCCGTTTAGATGTATTGGCAATACTTGTATTTTTTCGGTTTAAAAGCCACGCGGGGTATCATATGCATCAACTCTTTAGCGACGCGATCACCTTATTTAAATTTTCCAACCAGCATTATACTGATTTGCATAAAACATACAATGTGATTATACCTTATATTATCACAATGTATTCGATTTTAAAAACCTAGATAAAAGTGCTCAACACCCCCCAATTAATGCCACAAACGATTTGCAAAATGACATGTTACAGAAATTTATGAATGATATAAATAAATTTATTAATTAATTGTCAATTATGTATTATTAAAGTCAATGCATTTATACACACGAAAAACGAAAATATAACGTTACTTGTGTCCTTTTTAGACCAAAACAGCACCACTATTGGCATTAACAACGTCACCAGTAACCCAACTACTTTGTTCTTCACTTAAGAAAGCAACAATGTTAGCAATTTCTTTTGGTTTAGCAGCTCGATTACCAGTAGATTTATTCAAGCTACCCAAAATACCTTGTTTCACTTCTTCTGGGAACATGCTAAACATTTCAGTGTCAACTGGGCCTGGATTGATAGCATTAACAGTAATGCCATACTTTGGGCCCAATTCTTCAGCCCAAACTTTAGTAAATGATTCAACTGCTGCTTTAGAAGCAGAGTAAACGGTCAAACCAGCACTTCCAAGTCTTGCAACAACCGATGAAACATTAACAATTCTACCACCCTTAGCAATATATGGTAATACAGCTTGGGTCATAAATAAAACACCTCGAACATTAATATTGAAGATTTCATCGTATTTTTCCAAAGTTTGTTCTTCTAATGCCATCTTTCCAGCAACACCTGCATTGTTAATTAGAATATGAATATTTTTAGAGTCAAAGTATTTAACAGTTTCTTCAACAACCTTTTTTGGTGATTCAACTTTTCCAACATCACCTTGAATTGCAATTGCTGATTTAGTATAATTAAAACCTTTTGATTTATGTAATTTTTCAATTTCTGCAACTAATTCTTCTGATTTGGCCTTTGAACTTTCAGAGACATAAGTGAAAGCAACTTGTGCACCTCGTTCGGCTAGTTCCAAAGTAATGGCTTTACCAATACCCCGAGCACCACCAGTGACAATTGCGATTTTATTTTCTAAAGACATTTTGATTTTAAGTGTTTGTTTTAATTAGTCGTTTAAATGAATATAGTTGAGATTGATTGATAAATTAAATTGTAAAAAAATTTGGACATTCTTGATAACTTATATACTTTTTTACAATATGCTGTATATGCAGCATAAAATGATAATAATAACGATATGTGTCACAACTGTGACTACTAACGCCACTATATTGTTAATTGAAACCATAGTGATTAGAAATCTAATTCATAGTCTAAGTAGAATATGGTTATTTTGATTTGTAATAGCACTACTTATAAAAAAGCATTAATCATGAAGTAACATAAGGTTGGCCTGCATGCAGCTGTCTTGAATTCTAAGCTTTCAAAGAACCGGTAAATTCCTGAGTAAATTACAAGTGGTATGTGAATGTTGGGTTTCGCAGGCTAACTAATTTTAAAGATAAAACTTTTGAAAAACTATTCAACTTCCTTGGCTTAGGTTTGAGTTAATATTGCTTGTAGCTGTTTCAAACATGTTTTTAATTTGATGAGTTAGGGGCGTTCTACGGTAATGAGCGTTGAGTGATGTACCATCTCCGAAAATATTATTCTACACGTCGAGATGTCGGCGTTATGTGCGGCTGTAGCTACTTTCGCGGTCTTTGCTAAATCCGAATGGTCAGCGAGAACTCGAACGTTGTCAGTTTTAAGTGATATTGATCTATATATAGTTAAGTATATAAGCTGAAAGTATACACTTACTATCTAGCATGCGGCTTTAACCGCAATATTTGGTAAACATTGGCCACCGGTGGCATATATCGATAAGATCCATAGTGTGCATCCCATCAAGATCAAGTTTTATCAAAGATAAGCTACAATTTAAACTTGCCATCGCAGTGATATACATGTAAGTCTATAGTAAAAGAACTATAGTTTAGCTCGAGTGATCAGAAAGTATACTATAGGCTTCCAGATTGAAGTATTGTAAATACCAAATATCTATATATAATATTTTATAAGTAACTAGCTATAGTATATATAGTATGCTCAGAAACACCCAACGGAGATATCGATTGATAATCTATCATTCTTAGATCGATAGTAGCATGTATGATCAATATTGATAAATATATAGTTGAGACCTAGTGTATACTGAATTCCTCATATAGTTATATACAAATAAAGAGCTTAAGGTCAATATTGTCAATAAATTTATTTCAACTGGAAACAAAGAAGCTTCTAGATTACGATTATTATTTTGTGCAAGCTCTCAAGGATCGAGCACTATTATAAATCAACATCAACAGTCATATCCTGACAGTATATATGCTTACAGCTCATATATAGATATATCTGTAAACTTCAATTAAAGAATATTATATATAATAACTTGAAAGGGGTTATGATTAATAATACAAACTGTTGATGAACCTCTGACGCGTTATATTAACCCATGTGGAGACAGAGTACCATGGGATGGTGGTGGGACTATCTAAATCCCGGATGGATTATGTATTTAATTGTAAATAGAACTACAAGTGTTCATTTTTTTGATCGGAGATTGCTGACTATAGTATACAGATCAGGAGTTATTTTTGCCGATCGGAGATATGCAAGGAAAAAAAAGGCCGCGCGCTGGCAGGTGAAATTCAAAGTGTTCTTTAGCTATGATAGCTAAGCTCCGAAATCAATTGCTTCGGCGTAAATTAATAATCGCGTGTGTTAGTTGCATGCAAGCACGCGCGGTACCAACTAGAGCATATGAGTGAGGCTTAAATTTAAAATTGATTTGTAACCGGTCAGTCTCAAAATTCAGCTACCATTAGAAGCTTCATCCGGATATTTTGCAAACTTAAGTAAATTTGAGTGAATCAAAACTTATTGGAGATAGCCGCGTGGATACGGAACTGATAAAGTTTGGAAATTCCATCATTTGCATTTAGATCCATATATAGTTTGTAGTTCACTTTAAAGGATCCGATCGCGAAAAACAGTGCATCATGGATTGTCTCGATCGTAATAAATACAGCTACAGCGCTATATATATTATAAGTCTACCTTGAAATATTGATCATTAACTCATTTATATATATATTTTGTAAACTACCTCTATTTATAACTATGGAAATGTTTTGAAAGATATATATAAGATTTGGTCGAAAACATGTTGCAATCGTGGGCGTCATGCATTTTAATATTCAATTGTAATCAATATATACACTATATAACCAAATCATGAGTTCTAGTACTTATATCATAAGAGCACCACTATTTCCACAAATAACATCACCAGTAACCCATTTAGATTGTTCTTCAGCCAAAAAAGCAACAATCGTAGCAACATCCTCTGGTTCACCAAGTTTATGCAAAGTAGCAGGATTCATAGCATCCAAGCCTTTTTGTAAAATATCTTTATCAATAGCACCTACCAACATATCAGTTTTAGTTGGACCAGGATTAACAGCATTGATAGTAATACCATATTTTGGACCTAATTCATTCGCCCAAACTTTGGTAAAACTTTCAATTGCAGATTTAGACGCAGCATAAATTGATGAATAAGCAGGGCCAGTTCTAGCAGCGATAGATGAAATATTAATAATTCGTCCACCATTTGCAATTGATGGTAAAACAGCTTGTGTCATAAATAATGTACCTTTAACATTGGTATTGAAGATTTTGTCGAAATTCTCTTCTGTTTCTTGTTCTACTGGTGCCATACTACCAATACCTGCATTATTAACTAAAATATCGATTTCTTTAGATTTGAAGTGTTCTAAAGTTTGAGATACAACTCTAGTTGATAATAACTGACTTGATGCATCTGCTTGAATTGCAATTGCTGACCGAGAATAATTAAAGCTTTTTGATTTGTGAATTGATTCGATTTCTTTAACTAGCTCGTCTGATTTTTCTCTTGAAGAATCAGAGACATAAGTGAATGAAATTTTAGCACCTCTTGAAGCTAGTTCTAATGAAATCGCTCTGCCAATACCTCGAGCTCCACCTGTAATAACTGCAATTTTGTTTTCCAATGACATTTTGAAGAATATAAGTTCTAATAGCTTTATTAATGGATGAAATAAATTCCGACTATTAAATTATAACGTAAAATTTAAGCGATTCGTTATTATTTATAATATATATTTGAAATATTTTTACAAAGCTAATTAATAACTACAATTGTTAGGGTAAAAAAAAGCTATAATTATCAGTCATCTTTAGTTAAATTTAATGATGTCAACTCCATACTCTGATGGGATTAATGCAGTTTAACTTTAAGGAAATATACATGGAGCTCCTTTCTATGCGATGGAGTTAAGACTTTTAATGCATCATAAAATTGTATCCTGAGAAATTTGAGCAAAGCTCACGGAGTTAAAGGTTTTTGTTCCCGGAATTAGGGAACTTTGTTATAGTTCCAATTCCGAAATATATTATGAAATATTTGTTAACAATATTAGTTGATACATGGATATTATATTATTTAAATTTTAGATTGTAGTTTTTAAGGCCAATATCATTTGGTCCTTGATTTTGACCATTTATTTAAGAAACATTGTATGTAGAATTTTGTCATATCCAAAAGCAATATATACTTAAGTTTTTGTATATCTGGATACATGATCAACTTTTGGAATTATATTCATGAAGCAGACAGTTTAAATAAAAGCCAAGCCCTTAGTTAAACGATCCATCATACAGTTGTATGTACTAAAATCCAGTATTTAGCCATATATATTTATAATCAATGAAAAGATTGAAATTTCATAAGCGTAAATCAAATACAAGGAAATGAAATAAACAAATTACAGTCGATAAGTATCATTTTAATCTTATCTTAAATCCGTTTATATTGATTTTATATGATTGTTAATCTTTTTTTGGTTAACGGAGTTAAAGTTCATGCTGAAATTATGAAGGAGTTAGCTGATATTGTTTTTACCCTATAAGAGAGGAACAACGGCTCGGCAAAAAGTTTGGTGAAATTTCCTTCCCGATGCTTAAGTTTAAGCACTAACAGCCGAAAGTTGTTCGAGCAGAATTCCAAATATAACTTTTACAGAAAGTTTACACACAATTAATGTCATTAATTATATCCGAGCAGTTTATAAAAGCTATAATTTCTATAATAATAATCAGATATGGAGATAACTTAATTTGAACGTTCAAGTTCGGCTCGACAATTAATGTTGCAATTAACTGATCATTATAGCGTTGATATTGTACAATACGTTGTACGCGCACATGGCTGCATAATTAATCTATACGGCCAGATATCAATTGTTAACTAAAATTTTTTAATTAGGTGCTGAAACTTCACATTGTGATTTATGAATAAATATTCCAATGATATCATGATTTGCTAATTCTTCTACATTTAGACTCTTTAAAACTTTAAACTGCACCGTAGATATATATATATATATATGTATGATTATAATTGAGCTCTAGTAGAGATGTATCATTTCTGACAGCTAAAAATTGCGAGATTTATTGTATGTATTCCAATCGATCGCGACTAATCACAAGTACTACGTAATATTTTTATATGAGCCGCAGCCCATGCGGCTATTACTATAGATGGGCATCCATGGATATAACTTTAACCTTGTTTATGCATGCATGTATCCTGAACTTTCAAAGTTATCTCAAAATGGTAATTGTAATCCAATTATATATGATACATGCTTATTTTTTCAAGTTCCAATTGTTAACGATTAATATATATACAGCAAATGGCCAATAATCGAATTATGAATAACTAAACTGATATATATAAATTTGGCGATTTGCCATTAATTTGAGCTTTAGAATTTTATGCTACAGAAGTATAGAAAACATGCCCTGCTTTTTTAATCTTGATATCGATCAGACCAGAGAGTTTCAAATCAGTTAAGTATTATACGTATCATATCCATATATAGTACTTGAAATTTGAATAGACTTTATAGATTTATATGTAAGTGCACATGTTAGTTTTGTTAGTTCGACTTATGTCGTCAAATTAGTAGTTAAAAAATAAAACACCAAAGTAAATTGTAAGTTATAATTATATAAAATAAAATAAATAAATAGGATAAACTTTTAGCTATAGATATATATAAACCTGTAGATGAAGAAGTTTATAAAGAAGGAAGTTCATACATAAAAAGTGAACATACCAAGTTTCAATAAAGAACTTTGAATTGCAATGAATAAAGCTCTGTTGAATTCAATTAGATTATATTGTGTAAGAATCTCATAAATTTCTTACATCAGCGTTAATCAGGGCTTGTACAAATCTATAGAAGCATTCGCAGAACCACGACCAGGTGTCATGCTTATATTTATATATATATACAAAGAAGTTCCGGATCTGGTGAATAAGCTAGCAATATAGTCCGGTTTTGACGGATAAAACAGTTGAAAAGCAGCTGGTTTTGCTCGAATAAGACGAGGTTATACTATATATATATATATGGATAATATTTTTTTTTTTTTTTTTGGTTTAAAGTGTTAGTTATAAAATTGATGGCAGGGCGCTAATTCGACGATTTGGGGATTAGCTATAGTCCAATGGTCAGTTGGCAAAAGTTAAGCTCAAGAATAATCCCTATATATGATCAGCTAGAATCCTAAGATAACATATATATATATTCGGTCTTGGAAAACGCGTGTCAGCAGTATATTATAGTTTTAATAAGCGCCGGATACTATAGGTATACACACACTTTGATCATTATAATTGATGTGTATAGTATACATTCCAATTGACAGATACCTTGAGCGTTAAACATATATACCATTGCAACAACTGTCAAAGTTATAATACTATCATGATTGAATACATAATTTGTATTTAACTTGCATTCTACAATATTTTCTGATTTTTTAGAAGTTACATACCAATACATGATATATACATATGTATTAATTGCTAGATCATATATATATATATATATATTGTATACATGTAGCTATAATATCCAACATAATTATATGAAAGTATGCTGTATGCTATTGACTCTATGCGCATCTAAGGTTGTGAATCTGAATATCATAGTTCCTTGAATATATCCGTGAAGGAGCGGATTCTGTCAGTTTTTGATTATGGCAAATCTGCTTGATCAGAACCTTTTGCTTCAAAAAGCTCAAGATTTTTTGGAAAAAATATTTCGTCAAAAAGAAAGTTCTGGTCAAGCAAATTTGCCATTATCAAAAACTGACAGAATCCCCTCCTTCACGGATATAACATTACTCAACTTTCATTTTGATTCCGATGGTTTTCATAATATAATGATTACTAAACTATGATAGTATATGGTACAATAATTTGCCTCTATCCAAACTCTGTTTCTATTACATTAATGGAATTTTCAGGTAATACATTGTTAATCCAACAAAATCCTTAAACTTTAAAATGATCATGACACATGAAACTTTACTCAAGTTAGGATACCACGGTAATAATTTGATTTTCAATTTTATCACCCTAGATTAAGGTTTTGATCCTTAACAGTCAGAATACACTATAGTACTGTACTTCCATCCATGAATGAACAATTTTAACCCCTTATATGTTAAATTTACAGTAGCTTTCTAACTGGAACAAGAACTATACATGGATATATAATACCATGGTAACCCATAATCTACTCAAGGTGCTATAATAATCGTTTCAAGGTGAATAAAATAATCGTTTCAGGGTGAATAAAGTTTTGCAATGGTTTATGATTGGTATTTAAATTCAGTTCATGCATGGTCCGTTCATGCCAATCAAATTCTTATCAAAACAAAAACATCTTTCCAATTTAAAATAAAAACTTTCTTAAAGATAGAGATTAAAGGCTTAATTATCAAAGCCTTAATTGTCTTAAGTTACTATATTATTATAATTTGTGAAATCCATTTATAAACTTGAAGCCGGAAAGTGGCGGTATTTAATCTAAATGTAAATTTTTGAGCTTTGTATTTTCATGAGCATAAAGTAAAAACTAACACTAAAGAATTATGCCAAATAAGCTGTTTAAGAATGAGAGCTCCCTAGGTGAATCTTTAAGGTTAACAATTGAGATTTAGATCCCAATCTAACATATGTTATAAGCCTGTATGATATATCCAAAAATATTATATCCATATGTTAAGGTTCAAGATCTCATGAAGATCTCCTTAGCCACTCATATAAGTATAAGCCTTGCCATATTTATTCCCATTTGTTTACCTATAATCATCAATTAATCAATCAAAATGTATATAATTAAATATGCTTTAGAATTATAAAATAATTATATGAACGATTTGAAAATTTGAATTTACATGTACAATTGAATAATATAAATTTTACATCAAGCGATTGCTTAATATTATGTATACCATAGACAAGTCAAGTTTCTCAGCGAATTGAAAATGTGATTTAGCTATCATATATAGTCAAAATGTATAAGCTTAATATGACACTTTTAACTTGGACAGATCGACCAACCCAGAGACGTTACTGATATTGTTTAAAATAAAGCAAAATGCAGTGATCATATGTTCTACATCCGGATTATAAACATCCAAAGTCTCAAGCTTTGGTTGTCCATATCTGCAAAAGGCGTCCCCAGCCAACCACTGCGTTACTCATGTATCCATGGCAGATCATTATAATATATATATCTTAAGTTTGACGTATTACACCAATCAATTAATTTAAAATAAATTTAAATTATTTAAGTAGAGTAAACAAAAGGTTCATGCCAGGATGTATAAAAGCTGATTCATCATTCTTGACAACTGGATCATTACATTCATCTGCTACAGTGATATCTGTTGTTGTGGCTGTTCTTATTTGCTTGTTATCATCGATACACATCGCGTCCATGGAGCTTCATGCATTGTTTTGAGTTTGTTTACAGTAAATTTAAATTAATTTGGCGCAATCCACGTCCTTCCGTTCGATCGAGATACGATGCATCACTGATCCTTCACCGCAGTACTCATCAGAGACACGTAAACAACCACGCTTCACTTAAGAATTCACACACACACACTTTGTACAACAATCCCTTACATGAGTTTCTCCAAGCTTATAAGGTTCTACCTATAGATACTACAACCATAAAGCTAAACTTAGGTCGACCAAACTGATATACCTCGATCAACTGGACATACCTCCCGAGCGTGGTTTATCATGGCATTGTTTGGAAGCAACAAAAACATATAAGGTTAATGTAGATCAGTTATTATTACACCATCAGGATATAGAGAATAAACAAGTGTAAAAAAGCATTCTTCGGACCCCTTCCAGTCTTTACTCACTCACTTAAGAATTCCAACTCATTCAAATTATTTTATTTGCAATATTTAAAATTTGGAGCTGTCACAGAGAAAAATCGTGTTTCCAAAAACTGACGTACTTCAAACGCGCCACATCAATTTTGCCTCGATAAAATAATAATTTAAAAGTCAAAAAAAGAAAAATACAATAGAAAAAAACAGTATAATTTCTATTGTGATTTTTTTTGGTGAGGTTTTTTTCTAGACTCTTTTTTTTCAACCTTGCTCTCTCTACACATTCACTTAATTATTGGAAATCATTACACGAGAGAGTATAAGTATTATCGATATTTTAAAGAAATAGTAATAAAAGCATCTACAATATCACTTCTTAAAACGGGATCAAAGATTACTGGCGTTTCTAAGAAGTTTAAGCATCAAGAGCAAGAATTAAACTACTTTTAACTAAGCCTATTAAAGCATATTTACATAACAAGATCAAAACAACCAAAGATTCCCACACTATATATTAATAACCAATAGAGTAACGCAAAACCATAGGTCAAGATAAAGGTATAAACAAAAAGAATCTTCTTTATCCTATCGAAAAAATATATGGATGAAGTAAATTAAGTCACAAAAAAGAATGAAATAATGAGTTCAATATTCGATATAAAAGTTCGAGGACCACCAAATGAAGATATAGTACAAGGATACCCCGGTATTAGCGCGACGTGGCCAAGATTAGAAGGTACAGTTGAAGTTAGATCTAAAGACGGATCAAATTTACAGATTACATTAGTATCCATTGCATTATATAGAACAGATATTATTCATCCACCATCAAATAAACCGGGTATAACAGCCCCGAAAAAGGATCAATCATTTTTAATAGGAGAATCAACAAAACTATTCCAAACAACGGCAGGGAAAAATTATGAAGATGTTATGGCGATGGATTTACCCTTTATTTATGAATTACCAACCAATAGACCAGTACCAGCAAGTATAGTATTAGGTAAAGGATCAGTTGAAACTACTTATCAATTATTTGTTAGTATTGTTTATGGTAAACAACAATTAAAATTTCATATGGGGTATCCTATTAGAATTAAAAGATATGATACTTTAAGTACTTTTGGAGCATATAAAGTACCAATAGTTGATTCAATAAGTTCAGCAGATCATTTAGTTGGGTGTGATTATTCAATACCAATATCTAGTTATGGACCTGGTGATAATGTTACGGCGTTTATAAAAATTTTTCCAAATCCTGATTGGTTAGCAAGAAGTAGGAAAGTTAAATTACAAAGGATTACGATGCAAGTTATAGAAGAAACAGTTTTCAATCATGAAGGAGATGAACCAACTGAAAGAAGAAGAAGATTATGTAAAGCTGTTAATCAATTAGATATTAAGTTACCAGAAACTGGTTATCAATGTGAAATGTCAATTGATTTCCCTTATTTAGATTTAAGAGATAAGGAAGGTTTAATTTATAAAGAAAGACAAGATGTACCATTATGTTCAAGGAATGGATTTTCAACATCGGCTGCATTATACAAATTAAATTATTATTTATTATTAAAGGCAAGATTCAATCATTGTAAAGATATTGAGATTGAACAACCAATTACTGTTACACCATTTGATCATCCAACTTGTATGAGCTTTATGAAAAGTATTAGTGAAGCAGTTCATTATGCCAATCATGTTGATAGATCTAGTCGACCAAAGAATCGAATTATTAGACCTAGTGATACTGTTGGTAATGGCCAATGGAACTTTGGTAACAAAATGATTACAAATGGTACAAAAGTTGCCAAAGGAGGGGTTTTAGTAAGGTAATACTTTTCTAAATTATTTATTTTTTAATTATTATTATTATGTTATAAGATACTACTAATATGTTATTTAACTATCAATATATCAATTTTATTGAATCAAGAAAAAAAAAAAAAAAAAAAAATTGATAGTGTATTTATATACTATTTTTTATGCTGTACCCAAGGTCTTGGTGTATGATCAACGTACTTGTACAACTATGCTGTGGCATGAATACTATCGTTTTATTATGCATAGATTTTAACCTTGGTTATATGCCACAGCCTACTCTAATAATAGAATTTGCTTGATTCTTCAATCTCCTGTATCAATGATATAATCATGGCATGGCTCATATGTGCATCCATTGTCAACATTTTTGAATGCCATCAGCCGCATTATTACCACTGCTTGAGGGCACATCACAGTTATGGCTAATCAACTCTGAGCTTACTACAGCTTAAAAAACCACTATGCTAAGCCGATCCCAATTTTTTTTACCCCTAAATTTAATCAACTTTTGATAAAAAACTTATCAAATTTCATTTAAACCAATAGATCAACCAATCATAGATAAAAAATGGCATACCCGGCAGTTCGAGTAGCAGCAAAAACAACCCCATCAGCAGCAGTAATTTTCTTGCATGGATTAGGAGATTCAGGCCATGGCTGGTCTTCTTTAGCTACTGAAGCAACTACTGGACGAAAATTAGATCATGTTAACTTTGTATTCCCTCATGCTCCACAGAACCCAGTTACATTAAATATGGGTATGAAAATGCCTTCATGGCATGATATTAAAGAGTTAGATGCATTAGAAATTGATGATGAAAAGGGAGTTACTGATTCTCTAAAAATTGTTCAATCTTTAATTAAAGAACAAAATGATTTGGGAATTCCAAATGATAGAATTGTTCTTGGCGGGTTCAGTCAAGGTGGTGCAATGACTATTGCAACTTCAATTACAACTAAAGAAAAAATGGCAGGTTTTGTTGTATTAAGTGGGTATGTTCCTTGTACTGAATTAATGAAGACTATGAAGAGTAGTGTTAATGATGATACACATATGATTATGTGCCATGGTGAAGTTGATGATGTTGTTAAATTTGGTATTGGTGTTCAAAGCAGAGATTTTTTGAAAAAAGAAATGGGTAAAATGTTTGTTGAATGGCATCAATATCCTGGGTTACCTCATTCTGCTAGTCCTGAAGAATTTGATCATGTTATGACATTTTTAGAAAGAGTTATCCCACAAAATTGAATTTCTAACCTCTAGTGATAATATATGTATATATGGAGAATAAAAATGCCAATATTTTACGAAAAGAAATTAGAAAATTTCTGTATGAATGTTTGAAATATTTATTATAGTCTATAAAATTAGCTTGTTGATACGGGCTTCTTTCTCGGGAAACTATCCGGACCTTCTGATACAGACCTACCGTTCTCATTAGTGACCGCAGGGGATGAGTCTCTACTAGCAGGTAATGAATGAGCTGAAGATTTTGACCGATCAATAAACTTTGATACTTGAGTCTTTGGTAAAATTTCATTCCCATCATTATTAGTCTTTCTCTTTTTTGGTGAAGGTTTATCAGGAGGTGAAGCACTTGAAACACCACTATCATTTAAACTTCTTGTTGCACTAGCAGCTGTCCTGGTGGAATTTCTACCACTAAGGCATCTTTCAATATGTGCAGCAAATCTTGAACTTGCAACTTTTCGCTTACAGTTATCACATTCAAAATATCGACTTGATGATGGCTTTTCATTACCATAAATGTCTTTACCTGTTATTTTATTGTATGCTATTCTACCATTAATTTCTGTTTTGAAAGTTGGTGCTGATTTTTTGTTAGTATTTGAATTATTTGTGGATGCAGAGGGGGTTGACTTTGATGATGTTGATGGAGTAGTTTTTGATGATGATGATGTTTTTGTGCCGTTTGTTATTGACTGACCATTTATTGATGGTGCAAGTGATTTGGCTACGAATTCTTTACCGTATTTTCTTCTTATTGCTTTCTCATGTTGTACGGCTCTCAATGTTGCTTCATGAGCTAATGGTCGAATTAAATCTGTTAAAATTTCATAGCTCTATTTAAAGTAGAATTAGTTTTCATATCTGATGATAATATTTTTTTATTAAAAGGGGAACTTACAATTTCGCCTATTGTGGTAGGCCCACTAGTATTGCTGTTGTTAGTTTTGGTATTGGATGATTGTTTTTTATCAACCATTGTGTGTATGTGCGCAATGCTTAATTTTTTTTGTGTGTCTGGGTGTGCTTGTTGTCGTAGGTACTTGGTTGCAATTACTTAATCTAATCGTTTGCTTGTAATAATTATTAATGTTTCAATAAGTTTGTTTAAGTGCTTAGTAATGTCATGCAGTTTTCTTCTATATATCTAATAGATTTCAAGAGAAAAAAAAAAAAAAAAAAACAATCAAAAATCAAAATCAATTCTTTAATACTTTATAGTTGTTAGAACCCTTGCTAGTCTTGAACCAATCAAAAATCACTTAAAATCTATAATATAATAGTAATATATCACTTTCAATCCCCTCAAATCTATCTAAAATTTCGAAAGGATGAATCAAAGGTCGAAACTGTTTATACTAAAATAATGCAACTGTACAAAAATTGTATAATAAATAACTTTTTTTAATAATGATAATAAATAAATAAAAACTTTCAATAAATAATATTAAAAACTTCCTGGAATTTTTTCAATGAGAAATAATTAATAAAAAATAATAACAATAACCCCGGAGAAAAAAGTCTATCAGTAATTATTAAGGGTAGTTAGTGAGGTGGTGAGTGGGGGGTATCAAAAAATTTGTGTACTCAGCAGTGAGATCGAGATGGATGATTTGGAAATTGGAGGATTGAATTTTGCTCAGCTTACTTGAAAAAACTCACTCACAAAAACTCAAATTGTTGTTAGTGCAGGTAAAAAATACGAAGTGTATAAAAGAAAGGAAAGAAAAAGTTTAATAATTTTTTGGAATTTTTTTGATGCGTTGTGAAGTGCGTGCGCAACCCACCCCTTATTATGATAATGATGCTGATCCCGCCTTATACCTTAGTATAGCTTGAGTATATTATTTTCCGGGACGGTAAATTTTGCATCATTTAACACTGCTTTTACACAAGAAAAGCCGCATACGGCTGAAAAATAAGCACAAAACTACACCATGGAGGAATTGTAAAGGACCAATATTTTATCGATAGCGAGGAAAAATTTCACTGCTTAAAGTTAATTGTTGATCTATTGATATCGGAATTATTTATCTCGAAACCACATAATTTTTGATTTTTAAACGAGAAAACACACTAAAAGTTATACCATAAATTATTACCATAATCAGGCTATTACTAGACTTGGACTCACTATAAATTCTAGCATCAAACCTGGAGGTAAAAGTCAGCTCCATATACAACCACAATTTTCTGCTTTACATATTAAGTAAATAAGAACCTACAAACTATTGGTTGTAGTTTGCATAATAAGGAAAGCGCAATGAGCGACGAACATATCGAAAATGATATTGAAGATGAACAACAAGATTGGCGGTTTATCACCTCCTTAACTTCATCATCCACCACTGACAATAAGCCATCACCAACTGGAAGCTCACTACCTAAAAGAGGAGAAAAAGACTATGAGCCAGATGGAACAGGAGTCCAATCATCAACCCTTCAAGATTCAAGAAATGCAATGTACACAGCACTAAAAGGTGAGCGTAAACATACATCTAAATCACATATCAAGGCTACATGGTGTCCTCAACTTCAAAAGGCAAAAGTTGAATTAGCTAAAGGTGCACATTTTGCTACTATTGGTAAAGCTGATTCTCAAGGTATTCATTGGTTGTTCCCTGAAGAAGCGTTATATTTGTTAGAACGAGGCAGTATGGTAATGTATTATCCTGGTGATGAAGTAGAAATGAGTTTACAAGGTGCATATGCAGAATTGATTAATAGTCCTAGAGATTTGGAAAAATTACAGGTTTATACTTATATGAAACGTGTTGGATTCACTTTGTTTAGAGCAAAAGAAACATATTTATATGAAGAGGAAGGAATAGAGAATAAGAAACTTTGGGGAGTTACGCTTAGTGGTAATGGCTTGAGTGTGGGTTTAGGCTTAGTGAGAAGATGGTTAAGATCATTCGGCAATGGAGAAATATTGTGTAGTAGGAGCAGATATACTCAATATGCAGAGGTTTATAAAGATTTAGATATCGTTCCAAGTTATAAACCTCCACATACTAATGAGGAAGCTATTAGAAGACTAGAAGTTTCTAAGAATTCAATTATTGAAGGCGAAGTAGAGGATAATGAAGAAGACCCATTTACTGTTGTATATGATGCATGGAAACCAAATACACCTAATTTCAAAAAATCCAAGCCTGGGATCCCACATTATAGAATTGCAATTGTATCAGCAAGAGATAATATCATGCCTTCAATGATACAAATGAATAATTTATTAATTAATGAACGAGTCAATGAAAAAATGAAGGATAAGTCACAACCAATGAGATTGAAAGATGGATGGAGGAACGTGATTCTTGCTGTTGTTGATGCCGGAATTACTAGTTTTTTCAAATTAGGGGATATTGGGTTTGGTGAAGAAATTGTATATGATGATGATACAGCTAAGAAGAGAAATAATAATGGAAAAGGTAAAGGAAAAGGAAAAGGTGGTCAAGGAAAGAAGTATAGTAGTGGGAACAAACCACCAAAGAATACTAACAATAACGATAACAAAAATAAAAATATAAAATCGCAAGATGTAAAGAAATAGCTAGATAGCCTAAGATTATATGCTCAAATTATCTATATAGCAAGTTCCGAAGTAATATCTCTTAACAATTTGTATATGGAAACAAGTCAAGAAAATTCAAAGTCTACTTCAAAAATGTTATAATATGTTTAGAATATAAAATATACAGAAAAAAAAAAATTAAAAACTAATGCTTTTATATTTCTATGCCGTTAATAATTCGAAGAACCTCTTATTGCCACCATTGGTTCTGGAAGTTTTGATTTTGACCAGGAGCAGGTGGTTGTGGTGGTCTACTGCCTTGTGGAGGAGGAGGTGCAGCTGGCCCTTGACTTGGAGATTGCGGTTGTTGATTGAAAGAATATTGAGGTTGGTAAGCCTGCGCTTGGTGAGAAGATTGGCCTGGTACTGGAGGAGTATTAGTGTACTGTGGAACATGTTGAGTAGGAGTTTGAGAGTAGAATGAAGAATCATAGACTGATGGAGTACCATAACCTGAATATGACGGTTGCCGCTGTTGTTGTTGAGGTGGTGGTGGTTGTTGTTGAGTTGAAAATTGTGGCTGATATTGTTGTTGTGAAGGTGGACGTTGAGAGTATTGAGGTTGCGGTTGTGAAGGAGGTTGAGAGTATTGAGGTTGCGGTTGTGAAGGAGGTTGAGAGTATTGTGACAGCTGTGGTTGTGGTGATTGGTAAGACTGAGAATATTGTGGTTGATATGAAGGTTGAGGAGGTGGTGATTGATAGGATTGAGGAGGTGGTTGATTGTATTGTGCTGGTGGTGGTTGTGATGATTGCGAAGATACTGAGCCTGGTTTTGGTGGTTTTGGAGGTGGTGCAGTGCCAGAACTATCTAACATTGATAAATCACCCCATGGGGATGAAGTTGGAGCATTAGTATTAGCTTGAGGGGCTGAGGGTCGTACACCAAATGGACTGGGTTGAGTCTCCCTATTGCCATTAGAACCCAAGGATAATTCAGATAATTGATTTCTCAAATAATCTTGATTCAACTGAGAATTATTATTATTCAACTCTTTAACCAATCTATCACTTTCTTCTTTTCGATTATTAACAAATTGATCCGTATTATTCACAATACTTGACGCAGTATACCCCAATTCATTATAAAAACTTTCACCCTTTTTCAAACCATCTTGTGCATCTTTCCAATTATTAAAAGCAGTTCTTAATCTTCCAATAATTTGTTGACGTTGATTAATCAAAACTTCTCTATTTGAAGTTTGTTTTTTAATACTATCATTACTTAAAACTTTTTTCCAAACATTTGTCAAATCTTCCAATACTTGTTTTTGATGATGAATTGAAGTTTCCAATCGTTGTTGATATGGCTCAAATTTAGCTAATTCTGTTTTAAAAATTTGATCTTCAATATTTGGTACTTTACCATTTAAAATTAATAATGATGAAATATCATCTTTATGAACTTTATCCTTGAATTCTTTAAAAATATTTCTTCGCTCTTTTTGAATTTTGTTTAATTTTGTTAATAAATTTTCTGCTTCTGAGATCCATTGTTTAACTTGTTCTTCATCACTTGAATCTAAATCTAATAAACTTGGCTGGTTTGTATTTGCAGGTTTAATATTAAACATTGAATGTAAATCGGAACCATTTGGACCTTCCTTTAATGCTTTAATATCATTTTGATATTCAAGTAACATTTTTTGAACTTTTGAATCTGAATTTGATCCATTTGATAAGGATTCTTTGACACGTTGAATGTCAGATAAAATACCACTACTCATTGATAATGCGCTACTTTGAGTCCATTTATCACCATATTTAGTTTTCAATTTCATATATTCTTGTTGTTCATTATCAATTTTATTTTCAGAATCTTTAACCTTTTTATAAATATCATTCCGTTCATTTTCTACTTTACTCATATCAGTATCAGTATTATGAACTTCAACACTCCAATCTTTGACAATTTGTGGTATATCAGAATCTTCTTCATTAGTAGTATCACCATTCTTTAATACCTTCAAAGATCTGGGTAAGTCTAAAAATTCTAATGCACTATTCAATTCTTCATCAGCAACTTCAACTTTTTCACCCTCAGTTCTTAACAATTGAGCTTTTTCTTCAGAATACATTGAACTTTTTTCATGAACACTTAAAGGAATCATTTTTTCAAAAATATCTTTACCAATAACTTGACTAACATCTTTATGATCTTTATATAAATCATTCATTGAAGTTGGTTTTGCAGCTTCCATACCTTGTAATTCTGGTAATGTACTAATTGGTGGAACAGTAGCATGATAAATATAATTATTATCTTTTTCTAAAGTAGTTTGACGATGTCTTGCAGCATCTAATTTTGTTTTAATTAATGCTGTAATTGAATTATATTGTGATGGTACAACATTCTTTGAACAATCTTGATAAAATTGGATACTACAAGCACCATAAGCAATTGCATCACCATATTTCCCAGATTGTTCCATTACATCAGAATAATAATCACAGGCTATTGCACTAAATAATCCAGATTTGGCAAAAGCATATTGATACCATGATTTTTCTCCCCAAGCTTTATCTTGATAAACCTGTTGCAAACTTTCACCAGCAGTTTTATAAAGTACAGAACATGTCTTTGCAACTTTAGCAATTAATGTTGGTTTATTATTTGATTGAATCATTTTATCCAAAAAGGATTCTTGTGCTTGAGCTAAACATAATTTTGATAATGCTTTTACAGTTTCTTGTGATAAATCAGTACTTGGAGCGTGCAAGAAATTTTCCATGACATACTGGTAAATACCTGCCGCTGATTGGAATGAATTATATGCTTGTTTAACATCATCACTATCTGCACCGATTTTGCAATTAACTGTAGCTAAATTAAACAATAACGATGCCTTTTCGAATGCTAATGAATATTGTGTGGTATTTTCTTTAGTGAAACCATCACTCCATGTAAAACTCATTCTACAACCTCTTTCATGAACTGGAATTCTTAAATCTAACAATTCTAATTGACCATAATATCTAAAAATTAAATCCCTTCCAATAGAATCCATAGCTGCACCTCGAACATCTTGTCTTAATCTGTGTAAAGTATATATTTCTTCATGGAAATGATCTCCTGGTCCATAAACACTTGCAATATAATGCTTTAATGGATTAATCCAATCGCTATCTGCCATCCCCTTTTCAGGGATGGACAACATAGGCAATGTAGGCTTCATCTTTTTTTTTTTTCAGTCTATAGTAGTATTCTTTATTTGTTATACAAAAAAGATAAATGATGGATGTGGCGGTACTTTTTATCGCATTTGGGATGTTGTGCGCAACTATATTTTTGTTAGTGGAGAAACGAAACACTAACACTTTTAAATTAAATAATAAATACGGACCCTCCGATTATTGTTGTATCTATTGTTGGTATCATAATCATCACTCTCTTTTTTTGATTTCGACTATTTTAATGAGGTATTGACCGCCACCTAAATAAATAAATTAAAGAAGTAACGATGGAAGCAGTACATAAAGAACTTCCAAAGTTGGAGAAATCCGCAACATTAACAAAATGTCAGCAAGATGTTGATATGCTATTACAACAACTTGAATCAACTAAAGAGTTAATAAACAATAATCTAGAATCATCAGATATTCATATGGCTAAACTTAAACAAACTATTGCTGCATACGATAAACAGATTAAACAAAGTGAACAAAAAGTTTATTCATCAGTTGCAAAATTTGGCAAATCATTAGAAAAAACTTTTAAACCACATGATATGGATGAATTTTTAAAACAGTATAAATATATAAATAGAGGAATGGAAGAATTAGATCAGGCTATATTAATGCATTTAGCAAGAAGAGGTGATTTTAATGTCGCAACTAGTTTCATTGAAGAAGCCAATTTACATGTTCCAAATTCTTTATTAGAAGATTTTGCTCATATGTATGATATTTTACAACATATTATGGCCAAAAATTTAAATCCTGCTATTGAATGGGCACAACAAAAGAAAGAACAGTTGATTAATAGAGGATCAAATTTAGAGTATACATTGCATAAATTAAAATTTATTCATTATTTATATGAATTAAATGATCGTAATAGTGCAATAATATATGCAAGAAACAATTTATCACATTTTCAAAACAATTATATTAAGGAAACTAGTAAATTATTAGCATCAGTATTATACCAAACAAATGAAAAAAGTCCTTATTATAATTTATTAACAAGTACAACTTACCAGCAAGTTTCTGCATTATTTGCAAGTGAATTTTGTTCTTTATTAGGTTTGACACCTGAATCTCCATTATATTTATCTATAATGGCAGGTTCAATAGCATTACCAAGGTTAGCTAAATTACAAAGTGCAATGAAACAACAAGGTGCTGAATGGACAAGTCAAGATATTTTACCAGTTGATTTACAATTACCAGAGAATTTCATTTATCATTCTATATTTGTTTGTCCTGTTTCAAAAGAAGAAACAAGTGAAAGAAATCCTCCAATGGTCATTCCATGTGGTCATGTTTTGGCAAGAGATAGTTTGAAATCATTGGCAAAAGGGTCCAATAATACTCCATTTAAATGCCCTTACTGTCCAAGTGAAACCACTCTTAATCAATCTAAAAGGGTTTATTTTTAATTTAATCAACTTTTTACTAATTTATTATGAAGACACTAACTAAATACTCTGATGTATTAAATTTTATTTATTATTATTAACTTTATTCAATAAACATTATTATAAGCTCTTGTAGTATTACGCTTTTGTGTATATTATTGTTACAAACCTTTTTGTGGCTTGCATCATTCACCTGATCATCCATCGTCCAATATAATATTAGATACATTTACATTTAATTCTTAATTTTTATTTATTTATTTAGAATAATGCTATTTATCAAACAAACTCTCATCTCTAAACAACGACTCATTTTGATTCATATAAGAAGCAATATCCATTAACAGTTGCTCAGCTTGTTCTTTATCAATAGATTCCCCACCTATAACAAAATTATCATAAGCCGTTGATAATTTATAAGGCATTTGTAATTGAGGAACTCTTTTCTCAACAGCTTCTAAAGCTTTACCAACAACGCAACTATTAAAACTATCTCCTAATGGAGTTCCCTTATAAAATTTTTCAACATAAACAAATGCAGGTTTACATCTTTTCAAATAAGTTACAACATCATTCCCATCTTTACAAGCTTGTCCAGAACTTTGTAGTTCGTTTAAATCTTTTAAAATTGTCATTGTTCTTGAATGTTTAAATCTATCTCTTTCTTCTTTAACTCTTAATAAAAAATCAGTTAATCCAAATGTATAAACATATAATTGTAAAGTTTTTGCTAAAATGGGTGGTGCATGTCTAACAATTTTTTCTGGTAATAATACATTTAAATAACATATTTTATAAATTTCAATTAAATTTTCTTGCAATTCTTCAATTGTTGAACTATTGTTGATTGCCTTTTGTAATTCAGGTAATCGATATTTACCAAATTTATTTAATGCAAATTGGCGAATGTCTTGTTTTGGATTCTCTTTTTCCTCTTCTGCTTCCTCAGTAATTATTTCAGGTAAATCAATTAAATATTGATAATCACAGTTATAAAAAAATCTTGCTGCTTCATCGCAATCTATTTCATAAGCTAATGATGGAATATTTGCTTCCTGGAGACTTTTGATTACCTTGTCATATAAATCTTCTGTATCGAAAGGTCTCGATCTTAAACATGGGGGTATTTGTGAAAATTTGTATTGATTGAATAAATCTGGATAATCTTCTATTTGTTTTTGTTTAACTTGCTTCATTATCTTTTTTCGATGTTGTGCTGTTGATTTAGTAGGTCAGTATTTTTTCAATAGGATTCTTGCTATTAAATTCTATCCTATTAGTCTCGTATATTTTGCATGCAACTTAGCGGTGTAATTTATAAATTACTATATAAAGCAGCTTCGTGTTTTTGTTTTGCCCCTATTACCAAACAGATAATATATACTATCTCCAGTTTAGGTACTTTCAAAAAATTTAAGTGTTCCCAGTAGTTGATTCCCAGAAATATAAACAATTGTAATTAGATTCACCAATAAACTCACTTGTGGAGAAAACCCAGAGTCTTTAAATTTCTGTGGAGTAAAAAAAAAATGCTAAAAAATTGAGGGGGAGACAAAAAGGTTTCTAATATTTTCCAAATATCCACAAAAAAAAAACCTGAGACCTGACTTCCTTAAATATTTTTATCAGATCTGATTTTCTTGCCCAAGAATACTAACTAAAGAGAGTTCAAACTTGTACAAATGATATTCTTTAAAAAAAATATTGATGTTCAAAAAATGAGAAGAGAAGATCGTGATGATGGATGTATGTCAAGAAAGAGTGAGAAAGAGAGAAAAAAAAATATCTTATAATAGTTGGATTGAAACCCCCGAGTTACAGCTGCATACATGTAAACGAAAAACAATGTTTTAAAGAACTTCCTTTAAGAGCTGTAAAGAATGCGATTAGAACGGGTTCCTTAATTTACTCACCTCACACTTTAATATTGCTAATTGAGCCCTTTTTAAGCCCCAGATCGATGTCATGAAGCAGAATCTCGGCTCAAAAATTTTATTCAATACAGAAAACTTTTATCAATAAATTTTAACAGGGAACTCGAGTGGATGTACACTTATTTAAAGCTATACTGGAAGGAGGCTGTCAAATACATTGTCAACTTGCGAACTTTACGAGTAGAACAATAAATTGAACAAAATTCTAAGCTTTTGTAAGTAGCTAAATTGTGACGTTTTGGAGTGCATTAATTAGGTTTAAGCTACTGTATATATATTTAACCCTGTGTGTGGTGTGGTAATACTCATTTTAATTCTACCAATAAAGAATGACAGAGAAACAGATGTCTGCACGGAACGAATTGTCAACATTAAAGTGATCCGAGTTGACGAACGGGTAAATTTTAAATCCGATGAAGTTCCTAATCTAAAACAAATTCCTGCATAATGTTGGGAAGCCAACTATAGTAGCTAAATTTCGATACCCAAGGATAAAATTTAAGCCAATTTGGATATATTCTTTATAAATGCATGTAATAATCTCCTATCGCTCTATAGCTAGCATCCGGATATTATGAGAATCTCGATCGAATAATTCATCGATCGTTGCTATATATAAGTTAACGGCGGTGCTACACCCACTGTAGTCTATCTGAATTGGGAATTAATTATGAAGGGTAAGTGTCACTGCAATGGTTATTAAAAACTTTTGCTATCAATTGTGCTCGACTCTATGATCATCAATATCAAGCTAGAAAAAGATAAGCGTTAGATTATATATTCAGGATAAAAAAGGGTTCGAATGGGGATCATAAACTATATATATATATATATAGTTGGTCATGGGAATCGATATTGAGCTTTGGCCATCAATTCGGCTTTAGAGGCATTAATATCCAGGGTGAGAATTCTACAAACACGCGTACATTGTACTTAAGCATCAAAATTTTGTGGAGATCTTAGATCTGAGTCAAAGATTTTGAGATCGCTTTATACCATGATATATATATGGATATATTGTTGGATATGGATATTGTGAAAACATAACCTATACCTAGGCTGCAGAAAATTTAGATATACGAAATATAATGCAAATTGAGTAAAAATTTAGCCCAACCTCTTTATTAATTTAAGGATCTTTTACTTCTATGCCTCAAATTATATAATCAGTTTTAATATCGTCGATATATATATATAGTCAACTTTAATCGTAGCTCGAGATCTGAGTATTCAATCCCACAATTAATTAATCAATTTCAGATCCCTTAAGTAAGGATGTATATTATAATTCTTATAAATAGGGATATTGTATTGATCAATCATGCATGCAATTGTCTGGGTCATCTAACTACAGCTGGTGGACGAGTAGTTCTATACCATGCATGCATGTGCGCATATATAACTGTACAACATACTTTAGTATACATATATATACAGTAATATTCTAAGAATTCGAATTCTATGAAAAACTTACGTACTACTATCCGGTCTAGAAGAATATATGTTCTAAGAAATGCATCGAATAGGAAAATTAAACTAATTTCCATTACAACTTCTCTATTGAAAACAGCGCTATTTATACTATATATGTATAACGGTCATAACTAGTTTTTCGGAGTGAAAGTTCACCTGATACGCGTACAACACAAATAAATTTTTGGAGTGAAAGTCTACCTGATACGTACTTGTACTTGTACAAGTACGTTGTACAAGTGTTGTCTTGTACGCATCACAACCCTTTAACTGCTTAAAGCCATTCAAATTGGCTTGAATATAACTTTCGAAGTGAGCTAAGCGAGTTATTGGACTAAACGTCGGATAGAAACCTGCAAAAGCGTCGAGATCTATAGTCGTACAGCAGTTTCCATATTATACGGCTATAGTATTACTAAATATTATCCTTTACTTACTATTTCTTTGAATTAGCCGCATTATATATAACTTTTAACTTATAGTATAAGGGTATGAATACTGACAATTAATAATTAACGTACTTTATTTTATAACAATTATATCTTGATCAAATAAAATATATGTAAAATGGAAGGTGTTAAAAAATGCTTCCCTTACAGTCAACTAAAATTGGTGCACCTAACGCCAAACAAGTTAGTACTTAATTACATCTTCCTTTGTTACAATTTTCAATACTTTTAAAGACTTAGCAGGACCAATTGTAACATATATTGAGAAAATTTGGAATCCCAATTAAAAGTTACATATGGGAAGTTTCCATTAAAGAAGTATCTAAAATTGAAATATTATCTATAATAGGAATCAAACTTTTATTGATACTATACCCAATCTTTTCAAAATATATAAACGACAATAATAAGTATATACAGTTTCCCAATGAATTTTACAAGAACTATAACTACAAGAATAAATCTAATATTTAAATTAATTAAGAAAATTGAAAACAGCTAGCTAGTTGTATAATCCAAGAAAATAAAATGCTCATATAATCATATAACCTAGAATAGCACAAGCTAGTGCTAGACTCCACTATCAAAACCTAAGATAGGATTATTGTGTGTATTTAACTTAAGCTTGCATAATTTTACCGCCTATAATTACTGATAAGCTGCAGCCGCACTCAGGCTTAAGAACGTTACTACAGTTCTATTACTCACCGACTTAATAAGATAACCCCACCTTAATTTTTTATTGCCCTTAAAGATCTGTCACTTTCATTTAACACTTTTGACCAATAACAACTTTTACAATAATTAGTATATCCAATATACTCTCAACACATTTCCCATTAGAATTTTAGATTGTGTATTTATAAAACTTAAAAGCCAATTAATTGAGAGCAATAAACTACTTTTCACTAGAAAAATGTTATCAAACATTATAGACCAAGTAGGTCTTCTCAACTCCATTATCATCATCCTAACAACCGTGTCCATTTATTACTTTATAATCTACCCACTTTATATCTCACCAATATCTAGAATTCCAGGCCCACCTATTTCAGCATTAACGCAATATTGGATGCTTTATCATACATGGGCTGAACATCGGATAATTCTAACACACTCATTACACGAAAAATATGGGCCATTAGTTCGATTATCACCATATGAAGTATCAGTATCTGATCCTGATCTAATTAAAAAGATTTATATAGGTAACTATGATAAATCTACATTTTATGGTCAATTTGGTGCTTATGGTGTATTGAATACTTTCAGCTCATTAGATAAATCAAGCCACATCAAAAGACGAAAACTTATGAATCAACTATACTCAAAAAGTAGTATTTGTTCATTTGAAATCGAATCAATGACTCAAAAAAGAGTTAGAAATGTTCTTAAAATTGTAAGAGAATCTACTAATGATATACAAAAAGGTGTATTAGATGTATATGACGTGTTTCATGCGTTAGCAATGGATACAGTTACTGGGTTCATTTTAGGTGATAAATCGGGTTCAAATTTCTTGGAAACTAGAGATTATAAAATGATTGAAAATTATAGATTACAATCAGCAATGTGGTTTTGGACTACTCTTTGGCCAAGTTTATATGACTGGGTTATAGATAAATCTACCAAAATGGCAACAACAGCAACAAGCTCATGGTGTAAAACCAAGGCATTATCAAAACTACCAAACCCTGATCCAAGTACTCTGCTAGATGTGTTAGTTAAAAATGGAATTAGTGAGGTAAGCTGTTGTGCAGAATCTCAGGATCATATGGCAGCAGGCCATGAAACTACTGGCGTAACATTATCTTATTTAACATATCATCTATCAAAAAACCCAACTATTCAACAAAAATTACATCAAGAACTGGTAGATGCATTCTCTGATTCTACTGTTGATGACTTGGAGGATCTACCCTTTAATTTGGTTGATTCGTTGCCATATTTAAAAGGTGTAATCTACGAGACTCTAAGACTGTATTCCGCTATCCCAGGTGCTGAACCAAGAATTGTACCATCAGAAGGGTTAAATTATAAAGGTATTAGTGTTCCTGGAGGAACAATTATCAGTATGCAACCTTATACTTTACATAGAGATCCAAAAGTTTATGATAATCCTTTAGAGTTTCGGCCAGAAAGATGGTATGAAACTCCACCAGATCATTTACATAAAATGAATAGAAATTTTACTGCTTTTGGTGCTGGGGTTAGGATGTGTATTGGGTTGAACTTGGCAATGCAAGAAATGAAACTGGTTGTTGCAGGAATTTATTTAAGGTATAAGAGTAGCATTTCTAAAGAGTGGGAGAGTGGATCTGAGAAAGATATGGTTTGGGCTGATAAGTATACTACTCATCCTATTGGGCATAAATGTGTTTTAAAATTTGAAAAGATCGATTAGCACATTATACAAGTAGAGTAAGATAGTTCAAAAGTTAGAAACTATCTCTACCAATATTTCTTAGCAATTGTATGAACTAATTGTACTTACTCGCTCTCAATCGATTAACATCAGACATTTGGGTATCATGATAGGAGGCAAATTTATATCAGATTTGTGTACTTACAATATATATTGTAGTTGGCAGGACATACCTTTTTCAGCCAGTTTCAAATTAGAACGTATATATTCAAAAACTAATAGTATCATATGCTACTATGGCGTATACTATAGCCAATAAGGTTTCATCATTAATAAATATTCCAAAGATTTGTGCAAGCTAAATTTAGGTTATTGTTCCCATCAACTACCTGTTAGCTTAAGATTTTGATAGATTGCCAAAAGGTTTTTTATAATTGAAAAAACGGATCGAAAGGTATGTGTTGATATGTATGCTTTTTGATATATATATATATATATATATATAGTGTAATATTACAAGATTATAATTAATATATACTAATAATAAGGTAGCTAGAACTTGTATAACGTACGATAGACAAATTGCTTCAGTATATAATTCATATATCGCTAAATTATGAATTTGAATCCCCTAAATATTTCATACAAATATGTAATATTATTTAGCTCATCTTTATTTAATAGGGATTGAGGCCCTGTATAAGATGATGATATCGATCGCAGAATCGATTCATGGGGTATCTACTATAATTAATTATGAGAAATGCACTGAAAACTTGCAGTATATGAACACAAATTTAATATTGCAACAATTATTAAGACTACATTATAAATTATACAAAATTATCAAAGTACAGACACTCTTAGTTCATATATTTAGCAATTGATTAAGACCTATATATCAATTGTGGAGGCGGATCGATCTGAGGACAATAAATCAAGACCTGCTCATGGCCAAATGCATGGTATTCATACGTACATTTGCTTCATCATGACATTGTTTAAGTATAGATATATATATTATATAAACACGTATAATATTTACATATGCAATCGGTTGCTATCATGATAGCCTAATTTAGAAGTATATTGTATTTTGAAACTTTACGAACAAACCTTAATAAATTCCTACATTAATGCATTATAAAAAATTACAAATAAAGTTAATGTACCAATATAACCTTCACTGAAACATAACGTGCGGCTCGTATCCTCACGTGTATTATTAAAACTGCGATAAAAAAAAAAATGATAAAAAATTTTTTTTTTTTTTTCAACTTATTTTTTCAAGCCGCGCAGGAGTACCCGATATGTATCAAAAAAAGAAGTGAAATTTTTAGCTCATTATTTTCTTAACCATTTCATTATCATTATATTGTAAATCATAGAATTAAAAAATGACAGAAAATAAGGATAAAGAAATCGATCATAAGAATAAAAGTGAATTATTTATTCGAGGGCTACCCGAAGATACCACAAGTGAAGAATTAACAGAATTTTTTTCAGATTTTTCACCAGTTAAACATGCTGTTGCTGTATTAGAATCTGGTGGTAGTAAAGTTTGTAAAGGATTTGGGTTTGTTAGTTTCGCCAATGCAGAAGATGCACAAACAGCAGCTGCAGAAAGTAAGAAAACAAAATTTAGAGGTAAAGTTTTTTTAAAAGTAGATCATGCAAAAGCAAGAAGTAGAGAAAATAATAATGGTACAGAAAATGGTGAGAAAAAAGAAAAAGAAGTTGTTGAAAAAAGAAGACCTAGACTAATTATTAGAAATATGCCATGGTCTGTAAGGGATAAAAATGTTTTGGTCAAAATTTTCAGTAAATATGGTAAAGTTGTTGATGCTATTATTCCAAGAACTGATAATGGTAAAATGAGTGGGTTTGCATTTGTTACTTTGGCTAAGAAAAGGCATGCAATGAAGGCTATTGAAGAATCAAAAGAACTGAAAATTGGTGGTAGACAAGTAGCTGTTGATTGGGCTATTGAAAAAGAAAAATGGTTGAATAAAGATGGTGATGATGCTGTTGATGATGATGATGAAGATAGTGAGGAAGAAAGTGAAGAGGAAGAAGATGAAGATGAAGAAGATGAAGATAGCGAAGAAGAAGAAAGTGAAGATGAAGAAGAAGAAAAACCTAAGGTTAAAGGTGCATCAAATGAATATACCATTTTTGTTCGAAATATTCCATATGATGCAACTAGAGAAACATTAAAAGCTCATTTTGAACAATTTGGTAAAATTCGTTATGCATTACCAGTTATTGATAAATTAACAGGTCAACCAAAAGGTACTGCATTTGTTGCATTTGTTAACCAAGATGATCGAGATGAATGTGTTAAGAATGCTCCACAATCTAATACTACATCATTATTAATTGCTGATGATGTTGAAGGCAAATATGTTTTTGAAGGTAGAGTTTTACAAATTGCAAAAGCTTTAGAAAGAGAAACTGCAGATAAATTAGCAAATGCTAATGCCAAAAAAAGAGATGAAATTATGGGTAAAACACCAAATTTGAAAGATAAAAGAAGAACATTTTTATTAAATGAAGGTAGAATTACAGCTGATAGCAAATTAGCAGCATTATTATCAAAGGCAGAGTTAGAAATTCGAGAAAAATCTTTTAAAGAAAGAAAAGAAAAATTATCAAAAGATAGTACACAAAAAGTTTCAATGACAAGAATTGCTATAAGAAATTTACCAAGATCAATGGTTGAAGCATCATTAAAACAATTATGTAGAAAAGCAGTTGTTGAATTCGCAACAGAAGTTAAAGATGGTAAAAGACAACCTTTAAGTAAAGAAGAACAAGATCGAAGTACTAGACAAATTGCTGAAAATACTAGCACAAATAAAAAATCTAAACATGGTGTTGTTAGACAAGTTAAAATTATGCATGAAATGAAAGATGCTGGTGAATTAGGTCGATCTAGAGGGTTTGGTTTTGTTGAATTTAGAGATCATCGATGTGCTTTAATGGCTTTAAGATATTTAAATTGTCATAAAGTTACAAATGATGAATTGAAACAAGGTTTAACAGAAGAAGAATTGAAAGATTTTACTCCTGATAGTAAAAGTAGAAGATTAGTTGTTGAATTTGCAATTGAAAATACTAATGTTTTACAAAAGAGACAAGAAAAGCAAATTCGAAATCAACAAATCACAAAACGAAAGAGAGATGATGATGAAAAGAGAAAAAAGGATGAAAAAGACCAAGCCGAAAAGAGACGAAAATTAGATGCTAATGATCCAAAGAAGAAACAGCAACAAATTATTGCAAGAAAAAGAAGAGAAAAAAAGGGTAAAAAATAATCCATTCTTGTAATTTTTTATATAATTTGTAATATACTAATATTTTTTAATCATTTTATTATCTATAAATATAATGCAAAAAAAAAGATTTTCTATAAATTATCATAATTCGTAAAAACAAGTTACAATTAATGGCCTCTAGGTTTCTTTGAAGTCAAACTAGTAGTTCTATATACCCATCCTTCAGCACCACCTTCACTTTCAATAATTTCAGCCACAGATGGTGCGGCATCTCCTTCCTTTAATAAATTTACACGACCGATTAAAGCTGCATTCCTCGTACTTGGAATTCTTAATTTTTCTTTTTCAACTTTCCAGCCAACTTTATTAGCTAAAAATTCAACATGATCAACCAATGATGCATACGTGGATTTATTTTCTTGACATGTTGGAGTAAATCTAGTTTTAGCACCAGATAATGCATGTGAGCAACACGGAATAACCATAAATGGATAACCAAATAATGGAATCCAACATGTTAATTCATCAGAATGATTACCAATAATAAAAGTATTTTCTTTTAATCCATCCATTGTAAAAATCTTTTCATTTTTCAATTCTTCTGAATCATCAGATAACAATATTCTGGGTACCAAAACCTGTTCTTTTAAACAATCTTGTACTTGCTGTGAATAAGTTGGCCATGATTTTCTTGCTCTTGCATCAATACCAAACCCTTTATAACCTTCATTTATCAAGATATTAACTAATAAACCATTACCACAACCTAAATCTGCAAAATTGAATTCTTCTTTATTAGGATACATTTGATCCCATAAAGTTACCAAAAATGCTGCAATTGCCAAATCTTCAAAAACATGTTTCTTTGGATCAGTAACTTCTGCCCAATTTGCAACCAATGTTTTTGCATATTTTTGTTTTAATAAAGTATAGCAATCTTGGAATTTTACTTTATCTACAATTTGATCATGATGTACTCGTTTTTTATACCCCTGTCTTGCACCACTGCTATGTTTTGAACTTGTTTCTAGTAATCTTAAAGCAATTCTAATTGATCTATCTGTATCATCTAGATCATGAAGATTCTGTTTATCATCTTCAAACTGGTAATAATGTACTGAGATTTCACTGTTGTAGTATAAAATCGCTACTGCCTTTGCTGGTGGTAAATAATAAGGAATTTGGTCAACAGAGTCTAGATGTGGGATATAAATCGTTGCAGCACAGTTTTCCCCTATAATCTTTAAACATGATTGATTTATAACGGGATCTCTTTGTGGATTTCTTGGGATAATTCTTCTAACAATTGTTGAATCAATTTTAAAAACATTTGTATTTATAGGGATCGTTTGTGGTGCTGTGTTATCAATATTGATAGTTAAAGGACATAAATTTTCATCTAATTTACAATCATGATTTCCTTTCTCATCACTTAAAATATCTGCCCTCATGATAACTGTGGAATTTAGATTAGGTTCTCTAACAATGTTATCCATTGCTTTAATAAAATGTTCAACTGTACCATCCGTAGGCCTGGTATAAATAGATATCCAGTTGGAACCTAATAGTGACTGTTGATCTCTAACATCTTTAATATCTGACAAATCTTTCAAACTTTTCTCACTCATCTTCTAGTTCTATGGCTAGTATTAATTGAAATGACTAAATGGGTCTAATATTGAATGGCTTTAAAATTTTGGGCAGTAAAGTCACATTTACTCAAGCTCTGATAACATCACGTGTAAAAATTATGCACCTCAGAAAAAAAAATGGATTTGATTCATTTTTCCTGTAATCAAAATTTCTCAATATCATATTTAATTTCACTCCACGTTTTTTTTTTTATTTTTTTTTTTCCTCTTCATTATTTATTGACGACACGATCGCCAACCAAGATATACTAACCTACTAACCTCACAAAACTATATATATCCGCCATGAGCACATCTTCTCAGTAAGTACATTAAGATTATAACAAACTAACACAATAAAGGTTTCAACAGTTGGAAAAATTGGGGGAAGGTACCTATGCTACTGTTTATAAAGGTAGAAACCGAACTACAGGACAATTTGTTGCATTGAAAGAAATTAGTTTAGATAGTGAAGAAGGTACCCCATCAACAGCGATCAGAGAAATCTCTTTAATGAAAGAGTTGAAACATGAAAATATTGTTACATTATATGATGTTATTCATACAGAAAATAAATTAAATTTAGTGTTTGAATATATGGATAAAGATTTAAAAAAATATATGGATAATCATGGTAATAATGGTGCATTAGATCCTCAACAAGTTAAAATTTTCACTTATCAGTTATTACAAGGGATTTTATTTTGCCATGATAATCGAGTTTTACATCGTGATTTAAAACCACAAAATTTATTAATTAATAATAAAGGTGTATTGAAATTAGCAGATTTTGGGTTAGCAAGAGCATTTGGTATCCCAGTTAATACTTTTAGTAATGAAGTTGTGACATTATGGTATCGAGCACCAGATGTTCTATTAGGTAGTAGAACTTATTCCACTTCTATTGATATTTGGTCTGTTGGTTGTATCATGGCAGAAATGTTTACTGGTAAACCATTATTCCCAGGTTCATCAAATGAAAATCAATTGACTAAAATTTTTAGTATAATGGGTACACCAAATGAGCATACTTGGCCTGGTATTAGTCAATTACCAAATTATTCAACTACTTTCCAACAGTATCAGCCTCAACCTTTACATGCTATTTTACCAAATGTTGATCCTTTGGCGTTGGATCTATTAAATTTATTATTACAAATGAGGCCAGAAAGTCGAGTAACCGCAAGACAAGCTTTGCAACATTCTTGGTTTGCAGACTTGACTATGAATGCTCAAATGCCAAATACTATGCCTCCACCAAATATGGCTCATCATGCTCCTCCACCTCCTCATCAAGATTATGGTATGGTTTATCCATAAACTTTTTTTTTATTTAATACTGAAAAATAGTATTAAGATCAATCTTTACGATTTTTTTCAAGTTTTCAAAGTTTTTTTTTTTTTTAATTTTTTTTTTAGTTACTAAAGGTTGTTATATAGTAGCATAAACACATAGAATGATTGATATAAGCTAGCATTATTGAAGTTTATATCTTTTAGTTGGCAATAAAATAATCTCATACAGGGTATCTTCGAGTACTTTTTCTGATACTTTATTGATAAATTATGTATACTACTATTGTAGCCTAGATATTGGATACTAAGAATGTGAATAATAAAGTAAATTAAACCTATGGTTTCAATTGAATTCAGTGTAACTCAACTCATAAAACTGACAATTGATACAAGTGCTTAATTAGGATTATATGGTACATGCCTGTAATTATAACCATAAAACTAGTTTGATGAGAATAATGTTTACTAGTTTCTGTTCATTAATTGTCATCAATCTTGAACTTCAGTTCCTATATACAGTATGCTTATCGGATCAAAATACTCAGGCTTAAGTGGGTCGCGCACAGCACCACAGCAACTGCTTTTAATTGAAAAATTCTTTTACTGTACAATCAATTACCTATTACAAATTTAATAATTATACGGATCCCAGCCTAAAACCATACAATAGAACTAATTTAAAAAACAAAAAAATAAAAAAAAGGGCCAAACCCCATTCATTCTTTTTTTATTACTTTTTTGTTAAGAACTAGATCATTCACCCCTCATACCGACTAATTAGTATTTAAACAGGGCCAATATGGGGTTCATTAATGCTAAAAAACGAAGACGATTTCAAGATGATGATAATGAAGAGATGATAAGTCCAGGTGGTACTTTCAAATCAAGAAAACTATTAGCTAGACCATCAAAACAAAAACTAGAACAAGCAGATCATCAATATATTAATACACCAAGGTTAGATACATTACCGACTGAAATCATTCAATATATTTTTACAAATTCTGGAAATCATCAGTTACCGGTTTGTTGTAAAAGTCTTTATTTTAAGTTGGATTTTCAAAGTGATTATTTAAAGTATATAATGTTAAAGAGTATGGTTAAAGAATGCACAGTCAAAGAGTCCACAAGTAGTGAGGATGATGATGATAATAACGAATATACACAACGCAGTGATCCTTCTAAGAGCAATAATATAATTCCAGGGAATATAAAAAATGGTCTTAAAACAGATACCCATATTTTAAAAAGTTTGGATGTGAATTTAACTACTAAAAGATATGTTACATCTGAATTATTAGAATCCTTAGAAATTGATTATTTTTTCAATCCAAGTTATAATAACGGTAGAACTAGACATAATATATTGGTACCAAAAAAATTAGAATTAGAACCAATTAATGATAGAAAATTGGGAATTTTAATGTATTTATTAAAAAGCAATTGTGTTAATGACGGTACAAATGATTTAATGATAAAATTAATTTCAAATGGTGATATAAAAATTATCAAAAAGTTTTTAGATTTGGGTGTTCAATATGATTATCGATCTGTTATTGCTGCTGTTGATTCAGGTAATAATGATATTATCAGTTTAATTATCGAAAATGGTCAAGGTACTGATGCGATTGAGCTGTGGGATTACATTAAGGAAACTCATAATATTGAAATGTTCCATTTATTAAGAGATAACGGAATTAGCCCTCCATATCATACTATGTAACTTTTATGTTAGTTAGTTAGTTAGTTAGTGTAATGATCGATATGAGGTTAGAAAAGCATATTACTGGTTTTATTTGATTTATTATTTATTTTTGATTTATTTATTTATTCTTGCTTTAATTATTTATATATAGAAACTGATTTTTACTTTTAGAGCTTAATTAAACGCACTAATATATTGTTTTGTTTGGTCGATGAACTAATTTGCGAAATTCTGTAAGCTTGTTTTTTTGATTTAATCTAGCAAAAGTTATATCGTTCGTGTGTACTTGTACCACTCTTAACATCGATACCATATATATAAGTTTGCATAAATCCTGGAATATCAAGTACAGAACCGCACAAAATCTGCTTAAAAAGCTGTTATATTGGCATTTATGAATTCAATATAGTATATTTTTTTAAATATATCGATCAACCTATAGCCTCACATCAATTTAATAGCCCTAACGCTTTATGTATAAATACGATATTATCAGATGATACCTACTAACCAATTCTTTGTATTAATATTTATTCCTACAGTTAATACAAGCAATTAAACTCATTGAACATGTCCAGTTGATTATTATAGACTTCATTTACCACTTTATTTTATATAAATAAATGTAAAGGTTAAAGCTTTCTAGATATAAATTGAAAAACTAGGTGCGGCGCATAAAAGCATTAAAATATTAATGTCTCAAAAATAGATTAATTATGCGGCTCATATCATTAAAAAAAATTTATTAGTGTAAAATATATATAGTTAGAATCTAAACAAAAAAAGTCTACTGAAATATGGTATTTAAATGTAATAGTAGAAAATTTTTTTTTATGACATTTCAACATCGTCATCAACAGTACCATCCCATAATGCACCCAAATCGAATTCTTTAGCCCATTCAGTAACAATTTGAGATTGTTCTTGAATAATTGGTTCATCTTTAGCAACAGTTTTAGCATCTTGTTGTTCTTTTCTAGTTGGAGGTAAAGCCCAACCACATAATCTACCATCTCTCCAATCAGTGATAATAGCAGTTGCAGCACTTGCTAAGTCAGCAATACCACCTTTCTTCAATCTACCACTTCTTCGTGCCATATGAACTAAAAATGCTGTAACGAATTCATCATGAGGTTCAGTAACCATTGGTGGGACACTATAAGTTTTAACTAAAGATTCCCATAATTGAGGATTCTTTTGTAATCGTTTTAATAATAATGATACTGCAGGTCTATGATCATTAACATGTTTTGGTGGTAATGCATTTAATAAAACTAATCTTGCTTGTTCATCAATTTGATTTCTCTTCTTTTTTGAATTTTCTGATGATGATGGGAAAACAATACCAGGTGAATCCCAAACATTTAGTTTATTATCAACTTTAACTTTTCGAATAGAAGTAGTAACACCAGCTTGGGCTCCGACTGGACATGCTGATCGATTACCACCATGTCTACTAGTTAAACTATTAATAACTGATGACTTACCAACATTTGGATAACCAATAATACCAACAGAGATACTTCGTTTTTTATTAGCATTTGATGCATATCGTTTTAAAGCTTGTAATAAAAACATTGAAGTAGTGTATTGTGATAATCCCCGATGTTCAAAAGTTTGAGCATTTGATGCACATTTTGATGCAGCTAAAGGAATAGTTGGGAAAAATAATTCTAAATGAGTTCTCCATGATCTTAAAACATCGTCAGGAATTAAATCAATTTTATTCAAAACAAAAATTAATCGTTTATTTGGATGAGCCAAAACAGCATTTTCAACTTGTTTTGATCTTGTACCTTCTGGATTTCTTGCATCTAAAACGTATAAAATAACATCAGAATTATCAACAATTTGTTTATAAATTTTATCAAAAGCTTTTCTTGAACTTTCTTTATCTAAATCACCAGTGAAAACTGGAACTTCTTCAGTTAAAATTTCATCTTCACTGTCATCACCTTCCATATCTTCATCATCACTACTTCCTTCATAATCTTTTGCAGCTTGTTCAGCAGATGCCATTAACGCAGCCAATCTATTTGATCTTTCAATTTGATCTTCATTTTCAAATTCTTCATCGATTTGTTCATCAGTCCGACCTTTAGATCTTTGTAATTCTCGATGTCTCTGTCGTTTTTCTTCCTTCTCTTGTAATACCCTTTGTCGTTCTTCCTCTTGCTTTGCTAATAATTCAGCTTTATATGGGAAACTATTTGGAATACCTGGATCTTTTGGTAACCTACTTTTCCATGTTATATCTTTCTTAGCTAATTTTCGATCTTTTCTTTGCTTAGCAGTTGATTTCTTTTTGATACCTTTTTGAAGTTTGGTACTCTTTCTTTTGGATAGTGGTTTTCCTATTTTCATTTTTTACTTAAAAATAGTTTATAAAATATATTTATGTAATGTTATCAAAAAGAAGAGAAGAAAATCTCAACATTCAAAGTGATTAAGAATTTTTCTAATAAATTTTTTTTTTTTTTTTTTTCTTGAGCCGCGCAGAAATTTTTTGATTTTCAAAAATATCCCAAAATAGAAATCAATCTGTCGATCTCCACGGACTGAATTTTTTCAATTAAAATGTCGGTACTCCGATTTTTTTTTCCAGGATTTCTTAGTTTTTCTAATTGATAAACCTTATAAATCAAAAAGCGCTTAGTCAGCCTTATCCTCCCAACACACAAGTTAAAGTTTTGGTGTATAACAGTATCAAGAAGTTATCAAAAAATCCAACCTCTCGACATCACCTTCGTCGTCTCTTTAATATACAACCTTATACTTAAAGAAACCCCTAATATGTCTATTGCAACAGCAACTCCATCATCACCATCTCAACCAAAAAATGAACCATTTCATCAAAATTTAAATGTCACTTTAATGTGTCCAGAATGTAAAATTCTACCACCAGATATTGTTGAAAGGTTCAGTGAAGGAGATATGGTTTGTGGCAGTTGTGGTTTAGTATTAGGTGACCGGATTGTTGATACCAGATCAGAATGGCGTACTTTTAGTAACGATGATCAAGGTAATGATGATCCAAGTCGTGTTGGTGATGCAGGAAACCCACTTTTGGATAATAATTCATTAGATACATTAATTTCTTATGGTCAACCAGGATCGAATTTAGGCAGAGATTTGAATAGATTACAAAATAAAAATAGTGATAAAAAAGATACTGCATTACAAACAGCTTTTAGTCGAATTAGTCAAATGTGTGAAGCATTTTTATTGCCAAAAGCAGTTCAAGATTCTGCTAAAGAAGCTTATAAATTGGTTTATGAAGATCGAAAATTAAAAGGTAAGAGCCAAGAATCAATTATGGCAGCTGCAATTTTTATTGCTTGTAGACGATCTGGTGTAGCTCGAACTTTTAAAGAAATCTGGGCTTTAACTAGTGTTCCAAAAAAAGAAATTGGTAGAACTTTTAAAATCATGGAAAAACTATTATTAGAAGGTAATATTAAATTATCCCATGCAACTAATGAAACTTATGCAACTACTCAAACTAATGCTGAAGATTTAATGAGACGATTCTGTTCTCATTTAGGTTTACCACCTCAAGTTACTAAAGCTGCTGAATTTATTGCAAGAAAAGCTAAAGAAGTTGGTGTATTGGCTGGTAGAAGTCCTATTTCTGTTGCTGCTGCAGCAATTTATATGGCTTCTAATTTATATCAACAAGGCTTAACTGCTACTCAAATTGCTGACAAAACTGGGGTTTCTGATGGTACTATTAAGACTAGTTATAAGCATTTATTAGATGTTAAAGAAAAACTGGTTTCAAAAGATTGGGATATTAAATTAGAAAAATTACCAAAAGTTTAGCTAATTTTTGTATTGGAAGAGTTTTTCTCTTTTTATTGCTTTTTATTATTTATTTGAATCTAAACTGGGGGACTTGTTGGGTTAATTATTTTGTAAATTGCTACATTACATTGCGGGTAGATCAAAAATTATAAAAATAAGGTTATAACTTTTTATCGGTATGGGACAAAATTATATAAGAAAAAAAAAATTATATACATTTATGCATTTCAAATTATTTATATATTTCTATAGAAAAAAAAATCAAAAAAAAAAGTTTAAAAAAACATTTATTGGTCATATCGGTTGTAGTTTCTTTGAATTGTACATGCATGTTTGTTAACTAGTTATATCCATGTATACATTTATACCCTGTACAAATAGTTTCAATCGAATAACTAATTCTTACAAGTTTATCGCGTTCGTGGCGCGTGTATTAAGCCTCCATATCGTGCGGCTTAATTTTTTTTTTTTTTCAGAAATAACTATAGTATATATATGGCCATGCGAAAATCTACTTGTGGGTTCCAAAGGAATAAATCATTAATCATAATAATAATACATTAAAGAAAAAACTATTAATTGCTTGATTATCGTCTAAACATAATAGTAACATCTTGCTTCGAAACTTCCAATAAACTATTACTACCTCCATTACCATTGTCATCGGTATAATAAACATCCAAAATCTTAATCAATCTACTGAAAACACTACTATACTCAGCTTGAATTGCACTCCACACTTTATTAACCAGTTGAGGATCTTTATCACCATGATGACCATCATCATATTCACCCCAGAAATGTTTTTCAACTCTTTTATATAATTGTTCAACACCTTTTCTTAGTTCTTTTGCATCATAACCTTGTAATGTTCTCTTAGCAGATGATCTATTATAAGTGGATCTAGTTGATGGATTATCATTTGGATTTTTAGCTAGAATATGTTCCACTGGTTCCAAGAAATCCAAAATTCGGCCAATTGGTCTTCTAATTACCATTTTAATATACAAATCTAATTCATCCTTATATGTTATCATTGCTTGAGCTCTTGAGTTCATTAGTACTGGATTAGAAACAGATGATAACCCTTCTTTTAATACATTCATATTTTCAATCATCATAATATGATAATTCAGCTTTTCTTTATCTTCATGTTCACCACCACCACCAGCCATTGATGAAAAATGTGAAGTACTATGGTTATTAGTTGTAGTATGTTCCAGACTTCCATCTCCAGTACCATTATTATTATTATGATGTTCTTTTGCAATTCTTTGTAAATTTTGAAATACTTCTTTGAATAATCTTTCGTAAGTATCATTAATAGTTTTTCTTACTTGTAAATCTTTAATTTGATATTCTGGTGTACTTAATTCAATCAAATCATCTTCAATAACTTTACAAAACCCTGGTAAAACTTTAACGAAATATACAATCCCTTTTCTTTTCTTTGATGAAACTAAAGTATTATTAATCAATTTCAATTGTTCCTGAATAAATTGTTGCCAAACACTATACAATTTATCCTTAATTCTTTTCAATACTTGTAACAAAAAATCTTGATTGGTTGCTTCAAACCTTGATAATAATAATTCAATTTTACACAAAAACATTGGACATTCTAATGCACTATTTCTAACCAAAAAATCAACAAATCTTGTCAGATCTTCTTGAATTGAACCAAAAATTGTTGATGCATGATTTAACATTTCCTTACCCCGATGAACATCAGGTTCAATTTCTCGAATCTTTAATTTATAAACTAATTCTTCTCCTTTTGGCCGTTTAGTTGCTGGATATCTTTTAATAAATTCTGGGAAATTGTGGCCACCAAAACTAGACTGATGAAATAATTGAATCAAAACTTCTTGTTGTGTGATAATAGTATTAGTTAAATCATCCAAAATAGTATTCAAAGACTTTTTAACTTGTGATCTGATTTTTATATCAGGAGTCCAAGCTAAGTTATCATCACTATTGTTTTCTCTTGATTGATTATTTAATTGTTTCGGCTCTTTTCTATCACTTCTATTAAATTTAGCCAAAGTACCGGATCTTTTTAAACTCTTTGTCATACCTTCAGTTGTTGAACTGGATTTACTATTATTATTGTTTGCAAAAGAAAATTTTTGTCCCTTTTGTAAAACTGTACTAACATACCTTCTCCATTTTGCCATATATGAACTAATGTTTTGTTCATAATATGGTTTAACACAATACTCATACATTTTCAATACACTTTCATACGTGACATCATCAATTTCTCTCAAATATAAAAATATACCGGTTAAAGGATATAAATTTTTCATCATAATAGGTTCAATCTTACAAATAGTTGGGATTTCTCTATTTGTATTTGCTTCATTTGATGCTAATTTTTCTGCTTCACCCATTGCAGCTTTAAACTTAATATCAACATAATTTCTAAATCTATTACCAAAATCGTTTCTTGTTTGTTCATAAATTTCTCGTTTTTCTTGAATTGATTTCATATTACCTAATGCATCCATGCTATTACTACTAGATTCTGACATTACTAGTGCTTTATATAATTCAATTAATGCATTCTCTGTACTACTCAAATCTTTGAAATTATCAAACCTACCAGATCTTAAGGTATTTAATAAATTTTCTGATAATGAAACAGTTTTTAAAATTCGATGTAATTCATTCCATAAATCTTTTTGATGATTAGTTGAAACTTGGATACCTTTCCCTTGACCTTCAATATGCCTAACATCATCACCAAACGACCCCAATTGAACTGAAAAAAATGCCAAAATGGTATCTAATTTATCACATTCATTGATTGCATCATTTAAAATATCATCAATATCATCTAACCTATTATCCAAATCTACAACATTATAGGTGTTAGCACCTTCAATATTGGCCAACTCATTACTAATATTTAATTCCAGACTTCTTGAATCATCTCTACCAGTCCAATTGAATTCTCCTAAAGTTTCTTCAACTGCTGAAGCATTACTTTCTGCACTAAAGGACATTTTTCTGGTTCTAGAGGATTTTTCTGATTGTAATGAGCTTATACTACTTCTACTAGTTGTTCTGTTGTGATTGTTTGTATTTTTAGACTCCAATTCAGTGATTATATCATTTTTTTCATTTTCAACATTTTCATTTGAATAATCATTATCATCATAATCATCATAATCATCACCATCATCACCATCTAATGATTGTGAAATTTCACTTTCTACTTGATTTGAAGTTTGAGCTAATGCTGCTAGTTCGTTTTCACTTGCAATTTGTGAAGGATCATTAATACTTGGTGGTCTAGCAAAAACTTTAATATCATGAATTGAGGATCTATTTTTTCTATGACCCTTTTTAAAGTCATTGCTATTACCTGAAGGTTCAATTGCTTCTGTGCTAGTCACTACAACTTCTGGAGTAGAAGGACTTCGTTGTACAGGTGGAAAATCTCTAGGTTCTTCTTCTAATGGTGCACTAGCTGTTGTTAATGCATTTGATGCTAAGGATTGATTACTATGATTTGAATGTGTTGATAAAGGTGGTGTTGAAGATTGTTGAACCTGTAGTGGTGGTGGTGCATTTGGAGGTGGAGGAGGAGCCATCGCACCTGGATTATTAGAATAACTTCTCATTCTTGCTGGGTATCCCTCTAGCTGTGAACTATTTTGACTTGAATATGATGGTCGTTTCCGATGTGCTGACAAATTACCACTTATAGAAGAAGATGCAGATGGAGGCTGAGATGAAAGACCTTGTGCATTATTTGGTAAAGATTGTTTTGGATTATTTGTTGAATGTGAAAAGTTGGGTGCTGGTGCTGAATGCTGTAATGAAGAAGAAGTTGAATAATTTGATGTACTGGTTGGAATAGATGGCATAACTGGTCGTTGCTGTTGTGAAGGTGGTTGTTTAACTATAGCCGGACTTTCTGGTTGATTATATGCATTTCGAGGTTGTGGTTGCACACCAGGTGACATTGTTCTTGGATTGTACGATGGAGTATTCTGTTGTGAATAATTAGGTGTACTGTAGTTTGAATTATGATTAGTATTTGGTGGAGGGGTTTGTTGAGGTGAGAATTGACTTGAAGACGATGATCCAATTGGTGGAGTTCTCATTGCATTATGACCTGATGCAGCAGTAGCTACTGCATTCAAGGAAGAGTCATTACTATGTTGATTAGGAGGCATAATAGGTCGTTTATCTGCATGACTATCTCCACGTTGTCTGTTAGTCGATGATGATTCAATATTTAATAATTCAGGCATTTGACCTCCAGTATATCGTTTATAAATTTTAATTGTAGAACTAACAAACATTGATCTTTCTCTTGATGTGCTACAAGTCCAATAGTAAGGTTTACCCATATGAAATAAGAATGCAGCGTTATCAATAGGATCTCCTTCAATCTTTGTTAAATCATCCAAATTCCAACTTTTACCAATTTGAAAACTACCATTTGGATTTTCTCTTGCTTTATGCACTCGAACTCGGCCAGATTTTCGAACTGCTATAATAATGACTCGTTTCTTTTTGTTTTTGTCTATACTAGTTGGTGGTGGTCTTGATGCTGGTGATGACGAATCTTCGGTTACTCTAACATGAGTGATATAAGTTTCCAAAACTATCTGTTAGTTTAGTCTGTTTATCAAATACATACAATTATTTTGCTCATCAACTCTTGAAAAGCATGATCTCTCAATTCTTGCTTTTTCATCTTCATGTAATTGTGAGATTTGTTCACGGTTACCTGACCGTTGAGGTGGCTGACCTGGCGGTGGGTGTTGCTGTTGTGGTGGTGGTTGTTGCTGGCGTGGCATGCCACCTGGACTGTTCATATTATGGTTCATTTTAATAATTGATGCGAATAGTCGTATAACTCTCCAATACTAGATTGGACTTGATTAATGAACAGTCGTCAAATATATATATATATATATTTTAGGTTATTAAATTGTTTGTTGATGAAATTGGTGATAGTTTCATGCGAGTGGAGTAAAATGAGTTGACAACGCAAAAACTCACAACACACACGCACACTAAAAATCATCGGAAGTCGGAGGATTGTTGGAAAATAAAAAAGGTTAAATTTCAATCGATGACAGCATAAAACTTGGAATTATTATTTTTTTTTGTTCGTTCTGTGTAATGTTTCAATTCTATTTTTATTTTTCTATCCTTTTTTTGTAGACAAAAAAGCATACCACTTCCAACTTTTTGTCAATAGAAATTAGGAAGGAAAAAAGAGAAAAATGGAGTTGGAAAAAAGAGCTCCATTAAACGATATACAGCCGAAAAAGAAATATGCAGTGATTATAGACGCTGGGTCGAGTGGTTCAAGAGCATATGTGTATTCATGGTTGGACCCTGATACTATTAAAGTTAGTTCAGCAAACTCAGCTTCAGTACCATTATTATCTCAAGTAGGTGATAGTAAAAAAACTAAACCAGGGATTAGTAAATATTCTGGCAAAAATATAGAGGATCTGTGGAATGGGCATTTGAAAAAATTGGTAATGCATGCAGAACAAACTGTGCCATTTAATGAACATTACAAAACTCCAATTTTTTTATTAGCTACAGCTGGGATGAGATTATTAAGTGAGAATGATCAAAAAGATATTTTAATGACTAGTTGTAAATATTTACAAGATAATAGTGACTTTTATATACCTGAATGTTCGACTCATGTATCAGTGATTGATGGTGAAACAGAAGGGTTATTTGGTTGGTTATCATTAAATTATTTATTAAATGATCAGATTTTTAGTAAAGATGAACAAGCATTGAGTTATGGTTTTATGGATATGGGAGGTGCTAGTGCACAAATTGCTTTTGCACCAAATAAAACCGAAACAACTAGACATTTGGATGATTTATTTCATGTTAATATTAGAACATTAAATGGTGAAACGTTTGATTGGAAAGTTTTTGTTAGTACTTGGTTGGGTTTTGGCGCAAATGAAGCAAGAAATAGATTTAGTGAACATTTATTAAATAAAGTTGATCAACCAAGGCCAACATATGTTAAAGATCCATGTTTACCTAAAGGGCTAAAAATTAAACATGAAGGGACAGCTGAAAATAGTACTGTAAATTTTGATGGTAATGGAGATTTTATGAAATGTATCAAGGACATGTATCCATTACTACAAAAAGGATTACCATGTAAAGATGATCCATGTTTATTTAATGGTGTTCATGTTCCAGCAATTGATTACAATGTGAATAGATTCGTCGGTGTTAGTGAATATTGGTATACAGCAAATGATGTATTAAAATTAGGTGGGAAATACGATTTTTTAAAATTCAGTAATAAAGCAAAAGAGTTTTGTGAAAGTGATTGGAATCAAATTATAAAAGAAAGTCCGGATATCGACCAAGATTTATTGAAAAATGCATGCTTTAAAGCGACTTGGATTATTAATATTTTACATGAAGGGTTTGGTGTTCCGGTAGGTGGAAAAGTCAAATTGAAAAGAGATTTATATTCATCCAATGAAGAAACTTTTATGTTACATGATTCATTAAATAATACAATTAAATTTGAAACATCATCTGATAAATTAACTAAACGAAATGTTCACGATTTCTTAGATCCATTCCAAAGTGCAATTACAGTAAATGGTCAAGAATTATCATGGACTTTAGGTCGTGCATTGTTATATTCATCATCACAAATTAAACCATCCAAGCCAAAAGCCCCAGAAGTTGGATATTGGCCAGCAGGGGAATTTGCAAATTTGAACGAAGAAAATGCACGGTTTGTTTATGGAGGTGAATTATCAACATCTTCATTACCAAAAAACATGAATAATATTACAAAAATTCAATATGGTGGTGGTACAATTGGTTGGTTATTTTTTGGAATATTTATCATTATATTAATTGCCTTTTTAGCGTTATCAACCCATTTTTTCAATAAATCTCAATTACATTTTGCAATAAATACACTAAGAAATCGAATTTCATGGATTGTTGGGAAAATATTGCATTATTTACCATTATCAAGAAAACGTAAAGGTAGTACTATGGAAGATGAAGCTGCATTAAGGTTATTAGAAGAAGGTGAAGAGGTTCAGTCGAGAGTACCTTTAAAACATATGGCATCAGTTGATAATTTCAGATCAAGAAGTTCAGTTAATTTGGCTAGTACTACTAGTATGGTTGATATGAAAGGAATGTTAACTCAAGTACCATCAAGAGCTGGTAGTAGAATGGGTCATCGAGATGAGGATGGAAATCCTATTAATGGAAATGGTAGTCCTCAAGTTTTGTTTTCTTTGGATGGGTATGATATGAATGGTAATGGTAGTGGAATAGGAAGAGATCCAAGGCATAGTTTAAGAAAAGCTGCTTCTAATTCTAGACTGGGTGGTAATAAGCTCTAGATTAAGCCAAATATAAATGTTATGGTAACATTTTTTGCATGATATTTATATTTTTGTTTGTTATTTATTTTTTTCTTTTAAATTTTACTTTATTTTTGTACATTATTTTTAATCTATAATTTATAAAATTAGCACTCATTTATTATCAAACTATACGTTTTATCTTTTTTATATTGTTATACCTCGAACTTAATTTTATGTTCTAGGCATCATCTATGTATAATATTTAATTCTTGCAGTTAATTTCTAAGACTGTTGTGAATATATTTTACCATTATATACTATAGTTAATTATAATATACATTAACAATAACTCGAGCGATCTTAGTTCTACAAGAACATGGTGAATTATGAGGAATTGCTAGCATATCCGGTGGTCAGTTATATTCGATGAGCCTACACATGTTATCAAACAACTTACAAAATTGATATTAAAACAACCTGAGTTCTTATCCTGGCAATGTATATTTAAGGTTAAATTTTTATATCCAGAAAATATCATTGCAATCATGGTTATATATATAAGCATTTATCTAAGTCGAATTAAATTTCAAATTAATGCATTGGCCAGCCGGCTCTGTAACGTGGAACGGTCAATGCCCATGCCTACACCCCTTATTTGCATATATGGAGTATTGTTGTTTGTACCACCATGATGCGCATACGTCATCAAACATTCCTTCACATCAATCCCGATTGAGATTCAAATATTTTGTAAACAATACTGGATCGGCGAGCTGTAACCAATCTTCAGATAATTTTATAAGATATATATATATAAATTGCAATCTATGGTGTACTATTTAAAAAATTAAGATTGTATTTTAAACTTGAATGGCAGCTACTGTATATGTGGTCAACTTGATCGAATCCCCACAAAATTATTGAGATTATCATTTATAAGCTTTTGGAGGTTATTCATACAATCCGGTAGAGTGGATAGCTAGGTTTGAACTACGGCTTCTATATATATATATTATAATATGCTTTGGTACATTAAACTCTATAGCTCAAGATCTTTTTATCAATATACTATAGCTAGCACGGGCATTAAACTGCTATACATATATGTATCAATTCAATATAAAGCGATCGATACTTTATATTGATATAATAATATATGTAAGCAGCTGAAATATATATATAGCAAACCTTTCAACTGAACTCCTGTCATACATCCATGGTTTTTTAATTAGTTCGAACTGAATGAAAAGGGTGGCCAATATGTTTCATGCTCAACTAATTGGTATATTATACGGCCTATCTAACAAATTGGTAGAAAACGTGTACTTAATATTAAGATCTCGAGTCAATCATGTATGAGGATCTGAATATTGAAAGAATTGCAACACAAAGATTTTTTCCAATTTAAGAATTGAATCAGTTTTTTTATCCGTAAAAATCTGTCTTGCAATGAAATATAGTACACTGTAGTTGAAAAAAAGTACCTACAATTACATGTAATTCAATTACCACCTTTCAATCCAAATACTAAAACCCAGTGTTTCGGATTTCACCATCCTCAAGCCTTGACGTTTAAAAACTCTGATGTAATTGAAACCTGTTCAAATCGAATTCAGGGATTGTTAAAACCAGAAAAAAAAAAAAAAAATTCACACCTTTGGTTTACAACAGCTTGAGAGAAAATCTATCCGGATATATCGTTCCTGGTTCCTGATCGACTAGTTTTTCCAAGACAGTAAAGCAAATTTTGCAAACAACTTAAAACAGCTTAAAGATTTCAAATAACCCCATAAACTGCAGTGTTTATCCCTAATGATGTAGTTGTGTTATAGAGTTGGTAGATCTTCCTTTTAGTGACTGGATTGTTGAAGTTTTTCTGAGTATACTGTAATCTTGAGAATGCTGAGTTATATAGAGTCGTTTATCCCCTTAAAAATTTTTTTTTTTCAGAATTTTGGTCTTTTTTCTAAACCTTTCTTTGAATATAACTTTTTACTTTCCACATAAGCGTTTTATACTAATTCAACAATCATAACTCCATTGCATAGATATATCATTAATCGTTGATATATGAAAATCTGTAAAGCTGTTTAGCTCTTGTATTAGAATCAGTGACGATTTTCAGGCACCATAATAATAGCATAACACATTCAAACCCAATATTCGCATAGACTACTACTAACAAACCAGCTAATTAATATACTAATCTTATAACATTACTAAAGAAAAAATGACATTATTTTTAATCTTCAATACAATACTCTGCACAGTTATTTTATCAGTCCTCCCCCAAAGCTCAATATTTATTGAACCTGGTCGATCAATTGCATTATTTTTAGTCTCAACACCAGAAGATATTATTTCACAATGGTGTCAACGACTGACAGGTAAAAAATTTTCATATAGAAAAGTTAGATACGTCATCAGAGAGTTTCAAGCATTGGTGGCATTCAGTGTATTAGCAGTTTTTATCATTCATTCACATATTCATAAAGATCCAACACAACCTTTAACAAAACAACATTTTTTGAACAATACTGATATCATCTATTTAATATTAATCAATTTGGCAATGGTACGAAACTTAGTTGACACAGTTAATTCATTGATTGATATACCATATACTAGTGTAGCAGGTATATTATGTTTGGCTACTGTTTACTTACCCAAAATATTTCAAATTTTATTGACTTGTTTTGTTGTGGAGTTATTAGTTTGTGCTAGTGCTATTAATAAGACTGTTGATTGGGGAAAAAATTTAACTACACGAATCTTTGGACTGCATTTGATGAGTACATTGTTTTGGATTACTCTAGGAGTATTGGTTAATAATTATATGCAGTTGGGGAGTAACGGTGTGGTGGGATTTTATCCATTATTATTTCATGAATTGTTGAACTTGTATTGTGTCAACGTTGTAATTTAGCTCCATAAATTCAATCTTTAATAAAATTTATTTAAATTATAGATAATCTATTGTACTCATTTGTAGTATCGTAACTTCCATATTTGCATTTATGATATCTTAATTTAATACTAGAGCTCTTAATTGGTGCAGGCTAAGTGCTCAATCGAATCAACCCAAGTTCGATCTAATGGACTGATCCATCCAATATATCGGATATTTTATTATCAAATTATTTTCCTAAATCGATACCAATCCAAAAATATTGATATTTGATATTTGGGCCAGCTTTGGTATCTATTGTATCCAAAGCAGAATCCATTGAACACAATTTAAAGAAGTGGCGCGCACAAGGCTTAGAATAGTACACAAAAGCTATCGTGTTTTAATATTTAAAATTTTTTTTTAAATTCCACAACAAAAATAACAATTTGACTTAAACCCCACAAAAATGACAACACGATTTTCTACTACTCCATTAGAAATTAAAAGAATTATATGGGACCATTTGTATTTGGCAATAAAAAATGACCACAGTTCTAGCTCCAATTATAGGTTTGAAATCATTAAACTTGCAAAAAAAAATTTATTCCAATACTGTATGGTTAATAAAGAATGGTATGATGAATTAACACCATATCTTTACTCAAGTGAATGTAGATGGTATAACCCAGTTGATCATGTGTTAACTCACATAACCAACTTACTCGATGTTAGTATTATTAAATATGATAAAAAGTTGATTGAACATGTTAATAAGGAGTATATTTTAAAAGCAGAAAGCTTGAGTATAGGTAGAGTCACCAGCTTTCACAGAACTATTCATAATTTTGAAAATTTCAATGATGCAGATTTTAAAATTGATCTATATGGTACATTAAAAGTTTCTCTTTTGAACTTAGATGATCTTTATATTTTGGATCGTTTTAATTATATTAAAGAGATTGATTTAGTGGATGCATTTGATAACGAGTTTTTGAATCATATTAGTGCAATTGTATCCAAAAAGATCGATAAATCTGAGGTTTCTGAAGGTATAACAGGTTTAATTGAAGAGATAAAGGGTATTTCATTACTAGACAAGAAGAGTTTGAATTCTTTTAGATTGAAAACTTTAGAATTAGAAAATCCTGAAGAATCTGGATCAGAGGATATTCAAGATATGGTTGGTGAAAATGGCCCTGATAAATATTTATTACTAGATATGTCCAATTTCAAGCAAGTAACAAAATCGCTGAAAGTTTTGATTACAGAGCCTTTTGATACAAGAACTTTGACAGTAAACAATATTGTTCTGAATAAATTGGAGACTTTGAGGTTGTCCAATGAAAATGGCGAGTTTGAGGAATCAATGTTTAAATTTGATAATTACTTTTTACAATTAATGCCAAATTTAAAAGAATTGGATGCTTCAAAACTTACAATCAAATCTGGCTCGGATCTATTTTCAAGTGCAGCTAAGATAAACAGTTTAATGAAATTGACTTTTGGGCACTCACTTGCACCAGAAATCCAGCCTGAGTATCAATTCGATAAACTAACTAATTATTTCAACTTAACAATCAAGAACAATCCTGATCTATATTTTATTAAAGTAGATGGTGATGTTGCATCAAAAATTAACTTTAAATATTTACATAATCTGCAACAACTTGATTTAATTACTTATGAAGCTAATAATGTTTCTAGTATTCTAATTAATATTGGAAAATATAGAAACAAATTAACAAAAATTCAATTCAATCATGATAATTGGAAATGTGCCATCATTGATTTGGATATTCTTTTGGATCATTTAGGTGATGATAAAACACTTTTCAAATTCAGCAAACCATTATTGAATTTTGAAAAGGGTCGCTCTATTTATAGAGAAGGTTTCGATGAAAAAGAAGTAGAAGTTATTTTTCAAGAATGTCAAGAGAATGCAAATGTTCCAGGTTATCAATGTTGTGCAATTGAAAGATTTAAAAGTCTTGATGTTTATGATTTGGTGGATGGTAAAGTTTATTGTAAGCATTGTAATCCCACTGAAAGAACGAGAAGATTTAACACTTCTCTAGCACTTATAGAAGAAGTGGTTTTTTAAAGTAAAGAAATTTGTACCTCATATCTTTTGGAAAGTGATTAATTAGATCTTAGGGTAGTTTTGCTAGTCAAAACATATCTAAAGGATTTCCATCTATATATTTTATATAGCGATCGAACCAATTAAACGAATTAATGTTGAGCACTTTTTGAAAAATATTTGTAAAAAAATATGATAATTAAATCATGGTATTACTGTATTTACTGTGTTAACCGTCATACTTGATATATTTTCTTTATGGGTATGATCTAATTGCGCAATAGTAATGGCCTGCAGATAAGGAAAATAAAAAATACATATATAAATAATGTCAGCTGTAAGAAGTTCGAGAAATATGTACTATATAACTATGATGTGTGAGTTAATTATAAAACTGTGAAACCAATCAGGAGCCTATACATAATCCAAAGGATTTCAGTCATTTCATAAAAACTATTATTGATACATATACAATGGAAATATTATGTTAAAGAATTAAAAAAAGAAAAAATTTGATATTTATACTTATCATTTATACTACATCAATTTCCTCTCTTCCCCAAGTTGACCTAAGAATCCAATTTACCTTGTAATTCTTGTAATTTATGTAACCATTGGCAATCACCATCTTGGAAAACACCTTTACTAGGTTCAAATTTTTCTCTCCAATTTCTAAAAACTGATGGAACAAAAATTTCAATAAATTTACCCCCTAAAGTATCAGGAACACAACCAATTGTAGTAGAACAATTGCCACAAAATTTGTAATAATTTGGTTTACCTGATTTAGTCTTTAACTGTGCCCATTCTTTAACTTGGGATTCTGGATCTTCAATTTCAACATCACTAAGTTGCCAGCCAGCACATAAATGGCCAACACTACCACTTAATTGGGCACAATCAACACAGAAACAAAAAACTTTGTTTTCTGGTTCAGTGTTACAAGTAACTTTGACAGATCCACATAAGCATTCACCTTTATAACTCATTTTGTGTATTGTTTTGATTTTTTTTAGCTGATCTTTCGATGATTTTGAAGGGAGAGAAAAGAAAAAGGACAAGCAAGTAAACCTTGGGGAAAACTTATTGGGTATTTATACGTTTTTTGAATTTCTTATTTTGCTAAGTCGAACATTCGAATTGTCAATGGCAACTGGTATAGGTACTGCAGATCATTTGGAAAAGGATACACGTTTAAAATTGGTGAAAAAAAATCGATGGCGATAATATTCGCAGATTATTGAGATATCATTCAGAATGGAAATGATCTATTTACAGTATTTATCGTCTCAGTCTAGTAGCTATTTAATAGTACAAATTTTCCAGTTCTCAAAAATTCTCGAATCTGTGCTTTGGCTAAGTTTATGGTCCAGAGCGAAAATTTTAAAAATTTTGCGTCCCATGGTATGAGCTCCTAAGATCTCGGATGCATAAATTATGCATAGCAGGGGACTGTGGCAGCGATCGAATGTTCCAAAATTATTTGACTCTAGCTACTTTAAGCTCATCGGTGAGTTTATAAGCTCTATAGCATTAAAAGCTTGTCAAACCCTTCATGTCCTACTTTATCTATTATAGTATAGCTCTATTTGGCTAACTTTGATTACTCAAGCTCTTATTAGAATTAGTGAATCTATTTTCCTAGTCAACTAGATTTCGCCGGTCTCTATCCTATATGAATACTTCTAAAGAAGAATAATTCGCTACCTATCGAGTTTTTATTATATTATTGACATAATAGAATCTTTATAAAGCTGAACATAATTGTACATTGCAACGGGTTCAATCTTGTTTTAGTTCCTATGTATACGAAAAGGTCGACAGATTTGTGTCGATTATTATTTTGAATAATTATCAAATAATAAGGACGTGATAAGTCCTAAAACAGCAGGATGAAATTTTCTGAGACATGTAATATGTGCCCGGTGGGGAGCTCCGGGTCCATTGTAAATCAGATTTACCACTCATAAAGAGTACACTATCGAATGGATACATTGAATACCCATTAACAGGACCTGGTTTAATTAATCTTTCAGCTCCATTAATCTATTATCACTGTAAATGTTTTGATGATACTGAGTGTAAATAGCTGTAACCAATTACTAAGCGGCAACTCAAAGAATTCAATAATCGATGGTGAAATTAATCAAATTTAACTTAAGATCAATTAATGGTGCTCAGGGCATCCTAAAGCAACAGAGTATATATTGCATAAGTATCTACTCACAAGTACGTTTTTATGATCAATTAATTACTATATATTTTATTGTTCCGTTGAGCATATATAATTTTACTATTCAATTGATAGAATCAAACTGATATCTTTCAGTCATGGTAAGCCAGTAATACGATACTTAAAATTTTTAAAATTCAATCTAATATATGCACGTGTTTGGAGAAGTTAACTGCTATTTATCAAGAATTCTAAAGCCGTTGTACTATTATATATTACGACTAAACTAACTTATACATGATTTTAATTAAACTTTTATTCAATAATTGATTGATTTAAGATGATTATATACATATATAATTCCAGCTCAAGGTTTGCTTATTAGCTAGCTTAAAATATATATATCGTTATAGGCACCGATAATTACCAATAAATAGTCAGTTAATTTAGATTAAAACCCTCCTATTTTATAATACCTTTTGACGCGGACGCGTTGTCTAGTCACCGATTAGCTGCCATCAATTTCGAGTTCTCAATATAAAATGACAGAATTGATTAGCTTAAGCACAATGTCATTTTACCACATACATAAATTACTGAATAATGCTAGCTTAATACCCATCTATAGATATATATACATATATATATATATTAAAAAAGACTCTTTTAGCCTTGTGTGTACTGGTGCCATGGTCATTGCATGATTGATTGTATTCCGAGATCTTAATTCTCAGAAACCATGTGCAATAATTAACTAAGACTTCTACCCATATATCCAGGAAGTGGAGCTCTAGAATATATATGCTAATTTCAATCTAATTTGTTTTCAGCTGATAATTGGCAATATTACGGTACCATATTATTCGACAGATGAATTATTTATCTAGATATATTTTCAGCTAGACTGTGACTAACTGAATTTTAAATCTCTTTATTTATTTTTTTTTTTAAAATTGCTATTACTACCTATTTGCGAAGTTTTCCAATGGTACTATCTAGATAATATAAAGCTCGAATGAATAATTGCTTTCGTTTCGAACGGTCGTTTCAAACATTTTTATTAAATTTTAAAACAGGTGCTGTTAAAAAGATACCTGTTCAATTGTCTTATAACACATAAAGTCTATATACTATATTATAAGATAATCAAAATACAAATAATGAACAAAAAATAGATTACTTGAGAATAATAAAATAATAATAATATGTTACTTGAAGACCCACCGTTTTCAGCCCAAACTGTTTCTTCTTCAATTGTTCAATTGATCGATTGATGAGTACTAGAGCCAGGATGCTAGGAGGAAATTGATCGCTCG